>BMAR01000042.1:600000-781173 GCA_021605115.1 Astrephomene gubernaculifera | reverse complement strand
CACCCGCCGACTGGCACCGCCGACCTGGCACCGCCGACCTAGCACCCGCCGACCTAGCACCGCCGACTAGCACCCGCCGACCTGGCACCCGCCGACCTAGCACCCGCCGACCTAGCACCCGCCGACCTAGCACCCGCCGACCTAGCACCGCCGACCTGGCAGCCGCCCGACCTAGCACCCGCCGACCTAGCACCCGCGACCTAGCACCCGCCGACCTAGCACCCGCCGACCTAGCACCCGCCGACCTAGCACCCGCCGACCTAGCACCGGCCGACCTAGCACCCGCCGACCTAGCACCCGCCGACCTAGCACCGCCCGACCTAGCACCGCCGACCTAGCACCCGCCGACCTAGCACCCGCCGACCTAGCACCCCGCCGACCTAGCACCCGCCGACCTAGCACCCGCCGACCTAGCACCCACCGACCTAGCACCCACCGACCTAGCACCCACCGACCTAGCACCCACCGACCTAGCACCGCCGACCTGGCACCCGCCGACCTAGCACCGCCGACTAGCACCCGCCGACCTAGCACCCGCCGACCTAGCACCCGCCGACCTAGCACCCGCCGACCTAGCACCCGCCGACCTAGCACCGCCGACCTAGCACCCGCCGACCTAGCACCCGCCGACCTGGCAGCCGCCGCCGACCTAGCACCCGCCGACCTAGCACCCGCCGACCTAGCACCCGCCGACCTGGCAGCCGCCGACCTAGCACCGCCGACCTAGCACCCGCCGACCTAGCACCGCCGACCTAGCACCCGCCGACCTAGCACTTGCCGACCTAGCACCCGCCGACCTAGCACCCGCCGACCTAGCACCCGCCGACCTAGCACCCGCCGACCTAGCACCCGCCGACCAGGCAGCCGCCGACCTGGCAGCCGCCGACCTAGCACCGCCGACCTAGCACCCGCCGACCTGGCACCCGCCGACCTAGCACCGCCGACCTAGCACCCGCCGACTAGCACCCGCCGACCTAGCACCCGCCGACCTAGCACCCGCCGACCTGGCACCCGCCGACCTGGCACCCGCCGACCGGCAGCCGCCGACCTAGCACCCGCCGACCTGGGCAGCCGTCCGACCTGGCAGCCGCCGACCTAGCACCCGCCGACCTAGCACCCGCCGACCTGCCCCCGCCGACCTAGCACCCGCCGACCTAGCACCCGCCGATCTAGCACCCGCCGACCTAGCACCCGCCCGACCTAGCACCCGCCGACCCTAGCACCCGCCGACCTAAGCACTGGACCGACCTAGCACCCGCCGACCTAGCACCCGCCGCACTAGCACCCGCCGACCTAGCACCCGCCGACCTAGCACCCGCCGACCTGGCACCCGCCGACCTAGCACCCGCCGACCTAGCACCCGCCGACCTGGCACCCGCCGACCTGGCACCCGCCGACCTAGCACCCGCCGACCTAGCACCCGCCGACCTAGGCACCCGCCGACCTGGCACCCGCCGACCTAGCACCCGCCGACCTAGCACCCGCCGACCTAGCACCCGCCGACCTAGCAGCGCCGACCGACCTGGCAGCCGCCGACCTAGCACCCGCCGACCTAGCACCCGCCCGCGACTCGCACCCGCCGACCTAGCCACCCCGCCGGCCCTAGCCACCCGCCGGACCTAGTCAGCCGCCGACCTAGCACCGGCCGACCTAGCACCCGCCGACCTAGCACCCGACCCGACCTAGCACCCGCCCGGACCTAGCCACCCGCCGACCTAGCCACCCGCCGACCTAGCACCCGGCCGACCTAGCACCCGCCGACCTAGCACTTGCCGACCTAGCACCCGCCGACCTAGCACCCGCCGACCTGCACCCGCCGACCTAGCACCCCGCCGACCTAGCACCCGCCGACCTAGCACCCGCCGACCTAGCACCCGCCGACCTAGCACCCGCCGACCTAGGCACCCGCCGACCTAGCACCCGCCGACCTAGCACCCGCCGACCTAGCACCCGCCGACCTAGCACCCGCCGACCTAGCACCCGCCGACCTAGCACCCGCCGACCTAGCACCCGCCGGACCTAGCACCCGCCGACCTAGCACCCGCCGACCTAGCCACCCGCCGACCTAGCACCCGCCCGACCTAGCACCCGCCGACCTAGCACCCCGCCGACCTAGCACCCGCCGACCAGGCAGCCGCCGACCTGGCAGCCGCCGACCTAGCACCCGCCGACCTAGCACCCGCCGACCTGGCACCCGCCGACCTAGCACCCGCCGACCTAGCACCCGCCGACCTAGCACCCGCCGACCTAGCACCCGCCGACCTAGCACCCGCCGACCTGGCACCCGCCGGACCTGGCACCCGCCGACCTGGCACCCGCCGACCTAGCACCCGCCGACCTGGCAGCCGCCGACCTGGCAGCCGCCGACCTAGCACCCGCCGACCTAGCACCCGCCGACCTGGCACCCGCCGACCTAGCACCCGCCGATCTAGCACCCGCCGACCTAGCACCCGCCGACCTAGCACCCGCCGACCTAGCACCCGCCGACCTAGCACTGGCCGACCTAGCACCCGCCGACCTAGCACCCGCCGACCTAGCACCCGCCGACCTAGCACCCGCCGACCTAGCACCCGCCGACCTGGCACCCGCCGACCTGGCACCCGCCGACCTGGCACCCGCCGACCTAGCACCCGCCGACCTGGCACCCGCCGACCTGGCACCCGCCGACCTAGCACCCGCCGACCTAGCACCCGCCGACCTAGCACCCGCCGACCTGGCACCCGCCGACCTAGCACCCGCCGACCTAGCACCCGCCGACCTAGCACCCGCCGACCTAGCACCCGCCGACCTGGCAGCCGCCGACCTAGCACCCGCCGACCTAGCACCCGCCGACCTAGCACCCGCCGACCTAGCACCCGCCGACCTAGCACCCGCCGACCTAGCACCCGCCGACCTAGCACCCGCCGACCTAGCACCCGCCGACCTAGCACCCGCCGACCTAGCACCCGCCGACCTAGCACCTGCCGACCTAGCACCCACCGACCTAGCACCCACCGACCTAGCACCCACCGACCTAGCACCCACCGACCTAGCACCCGCCGACCTGGCACCCGCCGACCTGGCACCCGCCGACCTAGCACCCGCCGACCTAGCACCCGCCGACCTAGCACCCGCCGACCTAGCACCCGCCGACCTAGCACCCGCCGACCTAGCACCCGCCGACCTAGCACCCGCCGACCTAGCACCCGCCGACCTGGCACCCGCCGACCTAGCACCCGCCGACCTAGCACCCGCCGACCTAGCACCCGCCGACCTAGCACCCGCCGACCTAGCACCCGCCGACCTAGCACTTGCCGACCTAGCACTCGCCGACCTAGCACCCGCCGACCTAGCACTTGCCGACCTAGCACCCGCCGACCTAGCACCCGCCGACCTGGCAGCCGCCGACCTGGCAGCCGCCGACCTGGCACCCGCCGACCTGGCACCCGCCGACCTGGCACCCGCCGACCTGGCACCCGCCGACCTGGCACCCGCCGACCTAGCACCCGCCGACCTAGCACCCGCCGACCTAGCACCCGCCGACCTGGCACCCGCCGACCTCGCACCCGCCGACCTAGCACCCGCCGACCTAGCACCCGCCGACCTGGCACCCGCCGACCTAGCACCCGCCGACCTAGCACCCGCCGACCTGGCACCCGCCGACCTAGCACCCGCCGACCTAGCACCCGCCGACCTAGCACTTGCCGACCTAGCACTCGCCGACCTAGCACCCGCCGACCTAGCACTTGCCGACCTAGCACCCGCCGACCTAGCACCCGCCGACCTAGCACCCGCCGACCTGGCAGCCGCCGACCTGGCACCCGCCGACCTGGCACCCGCCGACCTGGCACCCGCCGACCTGGCACCCGCCGACCTGGCAGCCGCCGACCTGGCAGCCGCCGACCTGGCACCCGCCGACCTGGCACCCGCCGACCTAGCACCCGCCGACCTAGCACCCGCCGACCTAGCACCCGCCGACCTGGCACCCGCCGACCTGGCACCCGCCGACCTAGCACCCGCCGACCTAGCACCCGCCGACCTAGCACCCGCCGACCTAGCACCCGCCGACCTAGCACCCGCCGACCTAGCACCCGCCGACCTAGCACCCGCCGACCTAGCACCCGCCGACCTAGCACCCGCCGACCTAGCACCCGCCGACCTAGCACCCGCCGACCTAGCACCCGCCGACCTGGCAGCCGCCGACCTGGCAGCCGCCGACCTGGCAGCCGCCGACCTAGCACCCGCCGACCTAGCACCCGCCGACCTAGCACCCGCCGACCTGGCACCCGCCGACCTAGCACCCGCCGACCTAGCACCCGCCGACCTAGCACCCGCCGACCTAGCACCCGCCGACCTAGCACCCGCCGATCTAGCACCCGCCGACCTAGCACCCGCCGACCTAGCACCCGCCGACCTAGCACTTGCCGACCTAGCACCCGCCGACCTAGCACCCGCCGACCTGGCAGCCGCCGACCTGGCAGCCGCCGACCTGGCACCCGCCGACCTGGCACCCGCCGACCTGGCACCCGCCGACCTGGCACCCGCCGACCTAGCACCCGCCGACCTAGCACCCGCCGACCTAGCACCCGCCGACCCGGCACCCGCCGACCCGGCAGCCGCCGACCTAGCAGCCGCCGACCTAGCAGCCGCCGACCTAGCAGCCACCGACCTAGCTGCCACCGACCTAGCACCCACCGACCTAGCACCCGCCGACCTAGCACCCGCTGACCTAGCACCCGCCGACCTGGCACCCGCCGACCTAGCACCCGCCGACCTAGCACCCACCGACCTAGCAGCCGCCGACCTAGCAGCCGCCGACCAAGCAGCCACCTACCTAGCACCCGCCGACCTAGCACTCGCCGACCTGGCAGCCGCCGACCTAGCACCCGCCGACCTAGCACCCGCCGACCTAGCAGCCGCCGACCTAGCACCCACCGACCTAGCACCCGCCGACCTAGCAGCCGCCGACCTAGCACCCGCCGACCTAGCACCCGCCGACCTAGCACCCGCCGACCTAGCACCCACCGACCTAGCACCCGCCGACCTGGCAGCCGCCGACCTAGCACCCGCCGACCTAGCACCCGCCGACCTGGCACCCGCCGACCTAGCACCCGCCGACCTAGCACCCACCGACCTAGCAGCCGCCGACCTAGCAGCCGCCGACCAAGCAGCCACCTACCTAGCACCCGCCGACCTGGCACTCGCCGACCTGGCAGCCGCCGACCTAGCACCCGCCGACCTAGCACCCGCCGACCTAGCAGCCGCCGACCTAGCACCCACCGACCTAGCACCCGCCGACCTAGCAGCCGCCGACCTAGCACCCGCCGACCTAGCACCCGCCGACCTAGCACCCGCCGACCTAGCACCCACCGACCTAGCACCCGCCGACCTAGCAGACACCGACCAGGCAGCCGCCGACCTAGCACCCGCCGACCTAGCACCCGCCGACCTAGCACCCGCCGACCTAGCACCCACCGACCTAGCACCCGCCGACCTAGCAGCCACCGACCTAGCACCCGCCGACCTAGCACCCGCCGACCTAGCACCCGCCGACCTGGCAGCCGCCGACCTGGCACCCGCCGACCTGGCACCCGCCGACCTGGCACCCGCCGACCTGGCACCCGCCGACCTAGCACCCGCCGACCTAGCACCCGCCGACCTAGCACCCGCCGACCTAGCACCCGCCGACCTAGCACCCGCCGACCTGGCAGCCGCCGACCTGGCACCCGCCGACCCGGCAACCGCCGACCTGGCACCCGCCGACCTAGCACCCGCCGACCTAGCACCCACCGACCTAGCACCCGCCGACCTAGCACCCGCCGACCTAGCACCCGCCGACCTAGCACCCGCCGACCTAGCACCCGCCGACCTAGCACCCGCCGACCTGGCACCCGCCGACCTAGCACCCGCCGACCTAGCACCCGCCGACCTAGCACCCGCCGACCTAGCACCCGCCGACCCGGCACCCGCCGACCCGGCACCCGCCGACCCGGCACCCGCCGACCCGGCACCCACCGACCTGGCACCCGCCGACCTAGCACCCGCCGACCTAGCACCCGCCGACCTAGCACTTGCCGACCTAGCACCCGCCGACCTAGCACCCGCCGACCTAGCACCCACCGACCTAGCACCCGCCGACCTAGCACCCGCCGACCTAGCACCCGCCGACCTAGCACTCGCCGACCTAGCACCCACCGACCTAGCACCCACCGACCTAGCACCCACCGACCTAGCACCCACCGACCTAGCACCCACCGACCTAGCACCCACCGACCTAGCACCCGCCGACCTGGCACCCGCCGACCTAGCACCCGCCGACCTAGCACCCGCCGACCTAGCACCCGCCGACCTAGCACCCGCCGACCTAGCACCCGCCGACCTAGCAGCCGCCGACCTGGCAGCCGCCGACCTAGCACCCGCCGACCTAGCACCCGCCGACCTAGCACCCGCCGACCTAGCACCCGCCGACCTAGCACCCGCCGACCTAGCACCCGCCGACCTAGCACCCGCCGACCTAGCACCCGCCGACCTAGCACTTGCCGACCTAGCACCCGCCGACCTAGCACCCGCCGACCTAGCACCCGCCGACCTAGCACCCGCCGACCTAGCACCCGCCGACCAGGCAGCCGCCGACCTGGCAGCCGCCGACCTGGCACCCGCCGACCTAGCACCCGCCGACCTGGCACCCGCCGACCTAGCACCCGCCGACCTAGCACCCGCCGACCTAGCACCCGCCGACCTAGCACCCGCCGACCTAGCACCCGCCGACCTGGCACCCGCCGACCTGGCACCCGCCGACCTGGCAGCCGCCGACCTAGCACCCGCCGACCTGGCAGCCGCCGACCTGGCAGCCGCCGACCTGGCAGCCGCCGACCTGGCAGCCGCCGACCTAGCACCCGCCGACCTGGCACCCGCCGACCTAGCACCCGCCGACCTAGCACCCGCCGACCTAGCACCCGCCGACCTAGCACCCGCCGACCTAGCACCCGCCGACCTAGCACTTGCCGACCTAGCACTCGCCGACCTAGCACCCGCCGACCTAGCACTTGCCGACCTAGCACCCGCCGACCTAGCACCCGCCGACCTGGCACCCGCCGACCTAGCACCCGCCGACCTAGCACCCGCCGACCTGGCACCCGCCGACCTGGCACCCGCCGACCTAGCACCCGCCGACCTAGCACCCGCCGACCTAGCACCCGCCGACCTGGCACCCGCCGACCTAGCACCCGCCGACCTAGCACCCGCCGACCTAGCACCCGCCGACCTAGCACCCGCCGACCTAGCACCCGCCGACCTGGCAGCCGCCGACCTAGCACCCGCCGACCTAGCACCCGCCGACCTAGCACCCGCCGACCTAGCACCCGCCGACCTAGCACCCGCCGACCTAGCACCCGCCGACCTAGCACCGGCCGACCTAGCACCCGCCGACCTAGCACCCGCCGACCTAGCACCCGCCGACCTAGCACTTGCCGACCTAGCACCCGCCGACCTAGCACCCGCCGACCTAGCACCCGCCGACCAGGCAGCCGCCGACCTGGCAGCCGCCGACCTAGCACCCGCCGACCTAGCACCCGCCGACCTGGCACCCGCCGACCTAGCACCCGCCGATCTAGCACCCGCCGACCTAGCACCCGCCGACCTAGCACCCGCCGACCTAGCACCCGCCGACCTAGCACCCGCCGACCTAGCACCCGCCGACCTAGCACCCGCCGACCTAGCACCCGCCGACCTAGCACCCGCCGACCTAGCACCCGCCGACCTAGCACTTGCCGACCTAGCACCCGCCGACCTAGCACCCGCCGACCTAGCACCCGCCGACCAGGCAGCCGCCGACCTGGCAGCCGCCGACCTAGCACCCGCCGACCTAGCACCCGCCGACCTGGCACCCGCCGACCTAGCACCCGCCGATCTAGCACCCGCCGACCTAGCACCCGCCGACCTAGCACCCGCCGACCTAGCACCCGCCGACCTAGCACCCGCCGACCTAGCACCCGCCGACCTAGCACTCGCCGACCTAGCACTCGCCGACCTAGCACCCGCCGACCTAGCACTTGCCGACCTAGCACCCGCCGACCTAGCACCCGCCGACCTAGCACCCGCCGACCAGGCAGCCGCCGACCTAGCACCCGCCGACCTAGCACCCGCCGACCTAGCACCCGCCGACCTGGCACCCGCCGACCTAGCACCCACCGACCTAGCACCCACCGACCTAGCACCCACCGACCTAGCACCCACCGACCTAGCACCCACCGACCTAGCACCCGCCGACCTGGCACCCGCCGACCTAGCACCCGCCGACCTAGCACCCGCCGACCTAGCACCCGCCGACCTGGCAGCCGCCGACCTAGCACCCGCCGACCTGGCACCCGCCGACCTCGCACCCGCCGACCTAGCACCCGCCGACCTAGCACCCGCCGACCTGGCACCCGCCGACCTAGCACCCGCCGATCTAGCACCCGCCGACCTAGCACCCGCCGACCTAGCACCCGCCGACCTAGCACCCGCCGACCTAGCACTTGCCGACCTAGCACTTGCCGACCTAGCACTCGCCGACCTAGCACCCGCCGACCTAGCACTTGCCGACCTAGCACCCGCCGACCTAGCACCCGCCGACCTGGCAGCCGCCGACCTGGCACCCGCCGACCTGGCACCCGCCGACCTGGCACCCGCCGACCTGGCACCCGCCGACCTAGCACCCGCCGACCTAGCACCCGCCGACCTAGCACCCGCCGACCTAGCACCCGCCGACCTAGCACCCGCCGACCTGGCACCCGCCGACCCGGCACCCGCCGACCCGGCACCCGCCGACCTGGCACCCGCCGACCTAGCACCCGCCGACCTAGCACCCGCCGACCTAGCACCCGCCGACCTAGCACCCGCCGACCTAGCACCCGCCGACCTAGCACCCGCCGACCTAGCACCCGCCGACCTAGCACCCGCCGACCTGGCACCCGCCGACCTAGCACCCGCCGACCTAGCACCCGCCGACCTAGCACCCGCCGACCTAGCAGCCGCCGACCTAGCAGCCGCCGACCTGGCACCCGCCGACCTAGCACCCGCCGACCTAGCACCCGCCGACCTAGCACCCGCCGACCTAGCACCCGCCGACCTAGCACCCGCCGACCTAGCACCCGCCGACCTAGCACCCGCCGACCTAGCACCCGCCGACCTAGCACCCGCCGACCTAGCACTTGCCGACCTAGCACCCGCCGACCTAGCACCCGCCGACCTAGCACCCGCCGACCAGGCAGCCGCCGACCTGGCAGCCGCCGACCTAGCACCCGCCGACCTAGCACCCGCCGACCTGGCACCCGCCGACCTAGCACCCGCCGACCTAGCACCCGCCGACCTAGCACCCGCCGACCTAGCACCCGCCGACCTAGCACCCGCCGACCTAGCACCCGCCGACCTAGCACCCGCCGACCTAGCACCCGCCGACCTAGCACCCGCCGACCTGGCAGCCGCCGACCTGGCAGCCGCCGACCTGGCAGCCGCCGACCTGGCAGCCGCCGACCTAGCACCCGCCGACCTGGCACCCGCCGACCTAGCACCCGCCGACCTAGCACCCGCCGACCTAGCACCCGCCGACCTAGCACCCGCCGACCTAGCACCCGCCGACCTAGCACCCGCCGACCTAGCACCCGCCGACCTAGCACCCGCCGACCTAGCACCCGCCGACCTAGCACCCGCCGACCTAGCACGCCGACCTGGCAGCCGCCGACCTAGCAGCCGCCGACCTAGCAGCCGCCGACCTAGCACCCGCCGACCTAGCACCCGCCGACCTAGCACCCGCCGACCTGGCACCCGCCGACCTGGCACCCGCCGACCTGGCACCCGCCGACCTGGCACCCGCCGACCTAGCACCCGCCGGCCTAGCACCCACCGACCTAGCACCCGCCGACCTAGCACCCGCCGACCCGGCACCCGCCGACCCGGCAGCCGCCGACCTAGCAGCCGCCGACCTAGCAGCCGCCGACCTAGCAGCCACCGACCTAGCTGCCACCGACCTAGCACCCACCGACCTAGCACCCGCCGACCTAGCACCCGCCGACCTAGCACCCGCCGACCTGGCACCCGCCGACCTAGCACCCGCCGACCTAGCACCCACCGACCTAGCAGCCGCCGACCTAGCAGCCGCCGACCAAGCAGCCACCTACCTAGCACCCGCCGACCTGGCACTCGCCGACCTGGCAGCCGCCGACCTAGCACCCGCCGACCTAGCACCCGCCGACCTAGCAGCCGCCGACCTAGCACCCACCGACCTAGCACCCGCCGACCTAGCAGCCGCCGACCTAGCAGCCGCCGACCTAGCACCCGCCGACCTAGCACCCGCCGACCTAGCACCCACCGACCTAGCACCCGCCGACCTAGCAGACACCGACCTAGCACCCGCCGACCTAGCACCCGCCGACCTAGAACCCGCCGACCTAGCACCCGCCGACCTAGCACCCACCGACCTAGCACCCGCCGACCTAGCAGCCACCGACCTAGCACCCGCCGACCTAGCACCCGCCGACCCGGCACCCGCCGACCTAGCCCCCGCCGACCCGGCACCCACCGACCTGGCACCCGCCGACCTAGCACCCGCCGACCTAGCAGCCACCGACCTAGCAGCCACCGACCTAGCAGCCACCAACCTAGCACCCACCGACCTAGCACCCACCGACCTAGCACCCACCGACCTAGCACCCACCGACCTAGCACCCGCCGACCTGGCACCCGCCGACCTAGCACCCGCCGACCTAGCACCCGCCGACCTAGCACCCGCCGACCTAGCACCCGCCGACCTAGCACCCGCCGACCTGGCAGCCGCCGACCTAGCACCCGCCGACCTAGCACCCGCCGACCTAGCACCCGCCGACCTAGCACCCGCCGACCTAGCACCCGCCGACCTAGCACCCGCCGACCTAGCACCCGCCGACCTAGCACCCGCCGACCTAGCACTTGCCGACCTAGCACCCGCCGACCTAGCACTCGCCGACCTAGCACCCGCCGACCTAGCACCCGCCGACCTAGCACCCGCCGACCAGGCAGCCGCCGACCTGGCAGCCGCCGACCTAGCACCCGCCGACCTAGCACCCGCCGACCTAGCACTCGCCGACCTAGCACTCGCCGACCTAGCACCCGCCGACCTAGCACTTGCCGACCTAGCACCCGCCGACCTAGCACCCGCCGACCTGGCAGCCGCCGACCTGGCAGCCGCCGACCTGGCACCCGCCGACCTGGCACCCGCCGACCTGGCACCCGCCGACCTAGCACCCGCCGACCTAGCACCCGCCGACCTAGCACCCGCCGACCTAGCACCCGCCGACCTAGCACCCGCCGACCTGGCAGCCGCCGACCTGGCACCCGCCGACCCGGCACCCGCCGACCTGGCACCCGCCGACCTAGCACCCGCCGACCTAGCACCCACCGACCTAGCACCCGCCGACCTAGCACCCGCCGACCTAGCACCCGCCGACCTAGCACCCGCCGACCTAGCACCCGCCGACCTAGCACCCGCCGACCTGGCACCCGCCGACCTAGCACCCGCCGACCTAGCACCCGCCGACCTAGCACCCGCCGACCTAGCACCCGCCGACCCGGCACCCGCCGACCCGGCACCCGCCGACCCGGCACCCACCGACCTGGCACCCGCCGACCTAGCACCCGCCGACCTAGCAGCCACCGACCTAGCAGCCACCGACCTAGCACCCACCGACCTAGCACCCACCGACCTAGCACCCACCGACCTAGCACCCACCGACCTAGCACCCACCGACCTAGCACCCACCGACCTAGCACCCGCCGACCTGGCACCCGCCGACCTAGCACCCGCCGACCTAGCACCCGCCGACCTAGCACCCGCCGACCTAGCACCCGCCGACCTAGCACCCGCCGACCTAGCAGCCGCCGACCTGGCAGCCGCCGACCTAGCACCCGCCGACCTAGCACCCGCCGACCTAGCACCCGCCGACCTAGCACCCGCCGACCTAGCACCCGCCGACCTAGCACCCGCCGACCTAGCACCCGCCGACCTAGCACCCGCCGACCTAGCACTTGCCGACCTAGCACCCGCCGACCTAGCACTTGCCGACCTAGCACCCGCCGACCTAGCACCCGCCGACCTAGCACCCGCCGACCAGGCAGCCGCCGACCTGGCAGCCGCCGACCTAGCACCCGCCGACCTAGCACCCGCCGACCTGGCACCCGCCGACCTAGCACCCACCGACCTAGCACCCACCGACCTAGCACCCACCGACCTAGCACCCACCGACCTAGCACCCGCCGACCTGGCACCCGCCGACCTAGCACCCGCCGACCTAGCACCCGCCGACCTAGCACCCGCCGACCTGGCAGCCGCCGACCTAGCACCCGCCGACCTGGCACCCGCCGACCTCGCACCCGCCGACCTAGCACCCGCCGACCTAGCACCCGCCGACCTAGCACCCGCCGACCTAGCACCCGCCGACCTAGCACCCGCCGACCTAGCACCCGCCGACCTAGCACCCGCCGACCTAGCACCCGCCGACCTAGCACCCGCCGACCTAGCACTTGCCGACCTAGCACCCGCCGACCTAGCACCCGCCGACCTAGCACCCGCCGACCAGGCAGCCGCCGACCTGGCAGCCGCCGACCTAGCACCCGCCGACCTAGCACCCGCCGACCTGGCACCCGCCGACCTAGCACCCGCCGATCTAGCACCCGCCGACCTAGCACCCGCCGACCTAGCACCCGCCGACCTAGCACCCGCCGACCTAGCACCCGCCGACCTAGCACTTGCCGACCTAGCACTCGCCGACCTAGCACCCGCCGACCTAGCACTTGCCGACCTAGCACCCGCCGACCTAGCACCCGCCGACCTGGCAGCCGCCGACCTGGCAGCCGCCGACCTGGCACCCGCCGACCTGGCACCCGCCGACCTGGCACCCGCCGACCTGGCACCCGCCGACCTAGCACCCGCCGACCTAGCACCCGCCGACCTAGCACCCGCCGACCTAGCACCCGCCGACCTAGCACCCGCCGACCCGGCACCCGCCGACCCGGCACCCGCCGACCCGGCACCCGCCGACCTGGCACCCGCCGACCTGGCACCCGCCGACCTAGCACCCACCGACCTAGCACCCGCCGACCTAGCACCCGCCGACCTAGCACCCGCCGACCTAGCACCCGCCGACCTAGCACCCGCCGACCTGGCACCCGCCGACCTGGCACCCGCCGACCTAGCACCCGCCGACCTAGCAGCCGCCGACCTAGCAGCCGCCGACCCGGCACCCGCCGACCCGGCACCCGCCGACCCGGCACCCGCCGACCCGGCACCCGCCGACCCGGCACCCGCCGACCCGGCACCCGCCGACCTGGCACCCACCGACCTGGCACCCGCCGACCTAGCACCCGCCGACCTAGCACCCACCGACCTAGCACCCACCGACCTAGCACCCACCGACCTAGCACCCACCGACCTAGCACCCACCGACCTCGCACCCACCGACCTAGCACCCACCGACCTAGCACCCACCGACCTAGCACCCACCGACCTAGCACCCGCCGACCTGGCACCCGCCGACCTAGCACCCGCCGACCTAGCACCCGCCGACCTAGCACCCGCCGACCTAGCACCCGCCGACCTAGCACCCACCGACCTAGCACCCACCGACCTAGCACCCACCGACCTAGCACCCACCGACCTAGCACCCACCGACCTAGCACCCACCGACCTAGCACCCGCCGACCTGGCACCCGCCGACCTAGCACCCGCCGACCTAGCACCCGCCGACCTAGCACCCGCCGACCTAGCACCCGCCGACCTAGCACCCGCCGACCTAGCACCCGCCGACCTGGCAGCCGCCGACCTGGCAGCCGCCGACCTAGCACCCGCCGACCTAGCACCCGCCGACCTAGCACCCGCCGACCTAGCACCCGCCGACCTAGCACCCGCCGACCTAGCACCCGCCGACCTAGCACCCGCCGACCTAGCACCCGCCGACCTAGCACTTGCCGACCTAGCACCCGCCGACCTAGCACTTGCCGACCTAGCACCCGCCGACCTAGCACCCGCCGACCTAGCACCCGCCGACCAGGCAGCCGCCGACCTGGCAGCCGCCGACCTAGCACCCGCCGACCTAGCACCCGCCGACCTGGCACCCGCCGACCTAGCACCCGCCGATCTAGCACCCGCCGACCTAGCACCCGCCGACCTAGCACCCGCCGACCTAGCACCCGCCGACCTAGCACCCGCCGACCTAGCACCCGCCGACCTAGCACCCGCCGACCTAGCACTCGCCGACCTAGCACTTGCCGACCTAGCACTTGCCGACCTAGCACCCGCCGACCTAGCACCCGCCGACCTGGCAGCCGCCGACCTGGCAGCCGCCGACCTGGCAGCCGCCGACCTAGCACCCGCCGACCTGGCACCCGCCGACCTAGCACCCGCCGACCTAGCACCCGCCGACCTAGCACCCGCCGACCTAGCACCCGCCGACCTAGCACCCGCCGACCTAGCACCCGCCGACCTAGCACCCGCCGACCTAGCACCCGCCGACCTAGCACCCGCCGACCTAGCACCCGCCGACCTAGCAGCCGCCGACCTGGCAGCCGCCGACCTAGCAGCCGCCGACCTAGCAGCCGCCGACCTAGCACCCGCCGACCTAGCACCCGCCGACCTAGCACCCGCCGACCTGGCACCCGCCGACCTGGCACCCGCCGACCTGGCACCCGCCGACCTGGCACCCGCCGACCTAGCACCCGCCGACCTAGCACCCACCGACCTAGCACCCGCCGACCTAGCACCCGCCGACCCGGCACCCGCCGACCCGGCAGCCGCCGACCTAGCAGCCGCCGACCTAGCAGCCGCCGACCTAGCAGCCACCGACCTAGCTGCCACCGACCTAGCACCCACCGACCTAGCACCCGCCGACCTAGCACCCGCTGACCTAGCACCCGCCGACCTGGCACCCGCCGACCTAGCACCCACCGACCTAGCACCCGCCGACCTAGCAGCCACCGACCTAGCACCCGCCGACCTAGCACCCGCCGACCTAGCACCCGCCGACCTAGCACCCGCCGACCTAGCACCCACCGACCTAGCACCCGCCGACCTAGCAGCCACCGACCTAGCACCCGCCGACCTAGCACCCGCCGACCTAGCACCCGCCGACCTAGCACCCACCGACCTAGCAGCCGCCGACCTAGCAGCCACCTACCAAGCAGCCACCTACCTAGCACCCGCCGACCTAGCACCCGCCGACCTGGCAGCCGCCGACCTAGCAGCCGCCAACCTAGCAGCCGCCGACCTAGCACCCACCGACCTAGCACCCACCGACCTAGCACCCGCCGACCTATCACCCGCCGACCTAGCACTTGCCGACCTAGCACCCGCCGACCTAGCACCCGCCGACCTAGCACTTGCCGACCTAGCACCCGCCGACCTAGCACCCGCCGACCTAGCACCCGCCGACCAGGCAGCCGCCGACCTGGCAGCCGCCGACCTAGCACCCGCCGACCTAGCACCCGCCGACCTGGCACCCG
This sequence comes from Astrephomene gubernaculifera, assembly GCA_021605115.1. Lineage (NCBI taxonomy): Eukaryota > Viridiplantae > Chlorophyta > Chlorophyceae > Chlamydomonadales > Astrephomenaceae > Astrephomene > Astrephomene gubernaculifera. The sequence continues at coordinate 765,687 of BMAR01000042.1, read as the reverse complement.
CCGACCTAGCACCCGCCGACCTAGCACCCGCCGACCTAGCACCCGCCGACCTAGCACCCGCCGACCTAGCACCCGCCGACCTAGCACCCGCCGACCTAGCACCCGCCGACCTAGCACTTGCCGACCTAGCACCCGCCGACCTAGCACCCGCCGACCTAGCACTTGCCGACCTAGCACCCGCCGACCTAGCACCCGCCGACCTGGCAGCCGCCGACCTGGCAGCCGCCGACCTGGCAGCCGCCGACCTAGCACCCGCCGACCTGGCACCCAGCACTCGCCGACCTAGCACCCGCCGACCTAGCACCCGCCGACCTAGCACCCGCCGACCTAGCACCCGCCGACCTGGCAGCCGCCGACCTGGCAGCCGCCGACCTGGCAGCCGCCGACCTCGCACCCGCCGACCTGGCACCCGCCGACCTGGCACCCGCCGACCTAGCACCCGCCGACCTAGCACCCGCCGACCTAGCACCCGCCGACCTAGCACCCGCCGACCTAGCACCCGCCGACCTAGCACCCGCCGACCTAGCACCCGCCGACCTAGCACCCGCCGACCTAGCACCCGCCGACCTAGCACCCGCCGACCTAGCAGCCGCCGACCTGGCAGCCGCCGACCTAGCAGCCGCCGACCTGGCAGCCGCCGACCTAGCACCCGCCGACCTAGCACCCGCCGACCTGGCACCCGCCGACCTGGCACCCGCCGACCTGGCACCCGCCGACCTGGCACCCGCCGACCTGGCACCCGCCGACCTAGCACCCGCCGACCTAGCACCCACCGACCTAGCACCCGCCGAACTAGCACCCGCCGACCCGGCACCCGCCGACCCGGCAGCCGCCGACCTAGCAGCCGCCGACCTAGCAGCCGCCGACCTAGCAGCCACCGACCTAGCAGCCACCGACCTAGCACCCACCGACCTAGCACCCGCCGACCTAGCACCCGCCGACCTAGCACCCGCCGACCTAGCACCCGCCGACCTAGCACCCGCCGACCTAGCACCCACCGACCTAGCAGCCGCCGACCTAGCAGCCGCCGACCAAGCAGCCACCTACCTAGCACCCGCCGACCTGGCACTCGCCGACCTGGCAGCCGCCGACCTAGCACCCGCCGACCTAGCACCCGCCGACCTAGCAGCCGCCGACCTAGCACCCACCGACCTAGCACCCGCCGACCTAGCAGCCGCCGACCTAGCACCCGCCGACCTAGCACCCGCCGACCTAGCACCCACCGACCTAGCACCCGCCGACCTAGCAGCCACCGACCTAGCACCCGCCGACCTAGCACCCGCCGACCTAGCACCCGCCGACCTAGCACCCGCCGACCTAGCACCCACCGACCTAGCACCCGCCGACCTAGCAGCCACCGACCTGGCACCCGCCGACCTAGCACCCGCCGACCTAGCACCCGCCGACCTAGCACCCACCGACCTAGCAGCCGCCGACCTAGCAGCCACCTACCAAGCAGCCACCTACCTAGCACCCGCCGACCTAGCACCCGCCGACCTGGCAGCCGCCGACCTGGCAGCCGCCAACCTAGCACCCACCGACCTAGCACCCACCGACCTAGCACCCGCCGACCTAGCACCCGCCGACCTAGCACCCGCCGACCTAGCACCCGCCGACCTAGCACCCGCCGACCTAGCACCCGCCGACCTAGCACCCGCCGACCTAGCACCCGCCGACCTAGCACCCGCCGACCTAGCACCCGCCGACCTAGCACCCGCCGACCTAGCACCCGCCGACCTAGCACCCGCCGACCTGGCACCCGCCGACCTGGCACCCGCCGACCTGGCACCCGCCGACCTAGCACCCGCCGACCTAGCACCCGCCGACCTGGCACCCGCCGACCTGGCACCCGCCGACCTAGCACCCGCCGACCTAGCACCCGCCGACCTAGCACCCGCCGACCTAGCACCCGCCGACCTAGCACCCGCCGACCTAGCACCCGCCGACCTAGCACCCGCCGACCTAGCACCCACCGACCTAGCAGCCGCCGACCTGGCACCCGCCGACCTAGCACCCGCCGACCTAGCACCCGCCGACCTAGCACCCGCCGACCTAGCACCCGCCGACCTAGCACCCGCCGACCTAGCACCCGCCGACCTAGCACCCACCGACCTAGCACCCGCCGACCTGGCACCCGCCGACCTAGCACCCACCGACCTAGCACCCGCCGACCTGGCACCCGCCGACCTAGCACCCGCCGACCTAGCACCCGCCGACCTAGCACCCACCGACCTAGCACCCGCCGACCTGGCACCCGCCGACCTAGCACCCACGGACCTGGCACCCGCCGACCTAGCACCCGCCGACCTAGCACCCGCCGACCTAGCACCCGCCGACCTAGCACCCGCCGACCTAGCACCCGCCGACCTAGCACCCGCCGACCTAGCACCCGCCGACCTAGCACCCGCCGACCTGGCACCCGCCGACCTGGCACCCGCCGACCTGGCACCCGCCGACCTGGCACCCGCCGACCTGGCACCCGCCGACCTAGCACCCGCCGACCTAGCACCCGCCGACCTAGCACCCGCCGACCTGGCACCCGCCGACCTGGCACCCGCCGACCTGGCACCCGCCGACCTGGAACCCGCCGACCTAGCACCCGCCGACCTAGCACCCGCCGACCTAGCACCCGCCGACCTAGCACCCGCCGACCTAGCACCCACCGACCTAGCACCCGCCGACCTGGCACCCGCCGACCTAGCACCCGCCGACCTAGCACCCACCGACCTAGCACCCGCCGACCTGGCACCCGCCGTCCTAGCACCCGCCGACCTAGCACCCACGGACCTGGCACCCGCCGACCTAGCACCCGCCGACCTAGCACCCGCCGACCTGGCACCCGCCGACCTGGCACCCGCCGACCTGGAACCCGCCGACCTAGCACCCGCCGACCTAGCACCCGCCGACCTAGCACCCGCCGACCTAGCACCCGCCGACCTAGCACCCGCCGACCTAGCACCCGCCGACCTAGCACCCACGGACCTAGCACCCGCCGACCTAGCACCCGCCGACCTAGCACTTGCCGACCTAGCACCCGCCGACCTAGCACTTGCCGACCTAGCACCCGCCGACCTAGCACCCGCCGACCTAGCACCCGCCGACCTAGCACCCGCCGACCTAGCACCCGCCGACCTAGCACCCACCGACCTAGCACCCGCCGACCTGGCACCCGCCGACCTAGCACCCGCCGACCTAGCACCCGCCGACCTAGCACCCACCGACCTAGCACCCGCCGACCTGGCACCCGCCGTCCTAGCACCCGCCGACCTAGCACCCACCGACCTGGCACCCGCCGACCTAGCACCCGCCGACCTAGCACCCGCCGACCTGGCACCCGCCGACCTGGCACCCGCCGACCTGGAACCCGCCGACCTAGCACCCGCCGACCTAGCACCCGCCGACCTAGCACCCGCCGACCTAGCACCCGCCGACCTAGCACCCGCCGACCTAGCACCCGCCGACCTAGCACCCGCCGACCTAGCACCCGCCGACCTAGCACCCGCCGACCTAGCACTTGCCGACCTAGCACCCGCCGACCTAGCACTTGCCGACCTAGCACCCGCCGACCTAGCACCCGCCGACCTAGCACCCGCCGACCAGGCAGCCGCCGACCTGGCAGCCGCCGACCTAGCACCCGCCGACCTAGCACCCGCCGACCTGGCACCCGCCGACCTAGCACCCGCCGACCTAGCACCCGCCGACCTAGCACCCGCCGACCTAGCACCCGCCGACCTGGCACCCGCCGACCTAGCACCCGCCGACCTGGCACCCGCCGACCTAGCACTCGCCGACCTGGCACCCGCCGACCTAGCACCCGCCGACCTAGCACCCGCCGACCTAGCACCCGCCGACCTAGCACCCGCCGACCCGGCACCCGCCGACCTGGCAGCCGCCGACCTGGCAGCCGCCGACCTAGCACCCGCCGACCTGGCACCCGCCGACCTAGCACCCGCCGACCTAGCACCCGCCGACCTAGCACCCGCCGACCTAGCACCCGCCGACCTAGCACCCGCCGACCTAGCACCCGCCGACCTAGCACCCGCCGACCTAGCACCCGCCGACCTAGCACCCGCCGACCTAGCACCCGCCGACCTAGCAGCCGCCGACCTGGCAGCCGCCGACCTAGCAGCCGCCGACCTAGCAGCCGCCGACCTAGCACCCGCCGACCTAGCACCCGCCGACCTAGCACCCGCCGACCTGGCACCCGCCGACCTGGCACCCGCCGACCTGGCACCCGCCGACCTGGCACCCGCCGACCTAGCACCCGCCGACCTAGCACCCACCGACCTAGCACCCGCCGACCTAGCACCCGCCGACCCGGCACCCGCCGACCCGGCAGCCGCCGACCTAGCAGCCGCCGACCTAGCAGCCGCCGACCTAGCAGCCACCGACCTAGCAGCCACCGACCTAGCACCCACCGACCTAGCACCCGCCGACCTAGCACCCGCTGACCTAGCACCCGCCGACCTGGCACCCGCCGACCTAGCACCCGCCGACCTAGCACCCACCGACCTAGCAGCCGCCGACCTAGCAGCCGCCGACCAAGCAGCCACCTACCTAGCACCCGCCGACCTGGCACTCGCCGACCTGGCAGCCGCCGACCTAGCACCCGCCGACCTAGCACCCGCCGACCTAGCACCCACCGACCTAGCACCCACCGACCTAGCACCCGCCGACCTAGCAGCCGCCGACCTAGCACCCGCCGACCTAGCACCCGCCGACCTAGCACCCGCCGACCTAGCACCCACCGACCTAGCACCCGCCGACCTAGCAGCCACCTACCAAGCAGCCACCTACCTAGCACCCGCCGACCTAGCACCCGCCGACCTGGCAGCCGCCGACCTGGCAGCCGCCAACCTAGCAGCCGCCAACCTAGCAGCCGCCGACCTAGCACCCACCGACCTAGCACCCACCGACCTAGCACCCGCCGACCTATCACCCGCCGACCTAGCACTTGCCGACCTAGCACCCGCCGACCTAGCACCCGCCGACCTAGCACTCGCCGACCTAGCACCCGCCGACCTAGCACCCGCCGACCTAGCACCCGCCGACCAGGCAGCCGCCGACCTGGCAGCCGCCGACCTAGCACCCGCCGACCTAGCACCCGCCGACCTGGCACCCGCCGACCTAGCACCCGCCGACCTAGCACCCGCCGACCTAGCACCCGCCGACCTAGCACCCGCCGACCTAGCACCCGCCGACCTAGCACCCACCGACCTAGCACCCGCCTGGCTAGCACCGACCTGGCAGCCGCCGACCTGGCAGCCGCCGACCTGGCAGCCGCCGACCTAGCACCCGCCGACCTGGCACCCAGCACTCGCCGACCTAGCACCCGCCGACCTAGCACCCGCCGACCTAGCACCCGCCGACCTAGCACCCGCCGACCTGGCAGCCGCCGACCTGGCAGCCGCCGACCTGGCAGCCGCCGACCTAGCACCCGCCGACCTGGCACCCGCCGACCTGGCACCCGCCGACCTAGCACCCGCCGACCTAGCACCCGCCGACCTAGCACCCGCCGACCTAGCACCCGCCGACCTAGCACCCGCCGACCTAGCACCCGCCGACCTAGCACCCGCCGACCTAGCACCCGCCGACCTAGCACCCGCCGACCTAGCACCCGCCGACCTAGCAGCCGCCGACCTGGCAGCCGCCGACCTAGCAGCCGCCGACCTGGCAGCCGCCGACCTAGCACCCGCCGACCTAGCACCCGCCGACCTGGCACCCGCCGACCTGGCACCCGCCGACCTGGCACCCGCCGACCTGGCACCCGCCGACCTGGCACCCGCCGACCTAGCACCCGCCGACCTAGCACCCACCGACCTAGCACCCGCCGAACTAGCACCCGCCGACCCGGCACCCGCCGACCCGGCAGCCGCCGACCTAGCAGCCGCCGACCTAGCAGCCGCCGACCTAGCAGCCACCGACCTAGCTGCCACCGACCTAGCACCCACCGACCTAGCACCCGCCGACCTAGCACCCGCCGACCTAGCACCCGCCGACCTGGCACCCGCCGACCTAGCACCCGCCGACCTAGCACCCACCGACCTAGCAGCCGCCGACCTAGCAGCCGCCGACCAAGCAGCCACCGACCTAGCACCCGCCGACCTGGCACCCGCCGACCTGGCAGCCGCCGACCTAGCACCCGCCGACCTAGCACCCGCCGACCTAGCAGCCGCCGACCTAGCACCCACCGACCTAGCACCCGCCGACCTAGCAGCCGCCGACCTAGCACCCGCCGACCTAGCACCCGCCGACCTAGCACCCACCGACCTAGCACCCGCCGACCTAGCAGCCACCGACCTAGCACCCGCCGACCTAGCACCCGCCGACCTAGCACCCGCCGACCTAGCACCCGCCGACCTAGCACCCACCGACCTAGCACCCGCCGACCTAGCAGCCACCGACCTAGCACCCGCCGACCTAGCACCCGCCGACCTAGCACCCGCCGACCTAGCACCCACCGACCTAGCAGCCGCCGACCTAGCAGCCACCTACCAAGCAGCCACCTACCTAGCACCCGCCGACCTAGCACCCGCCGACCTGGCAGCCGCCGACCTGGCAGCCGCCAACCTAGCACCCACCGACCTAGCACCCACCGACCTAGCACCCGCCGACCTAGCACCCGCCGACCTAGCACCCGCCGACCTAGCACCCGCCGACCTAGCACCCGCCGACCTAGCACCCGCCGACCTAGCACCCGCCGACCTAGCACCCGCCGACCTAGCACCCGCCGACCTAGCACCCGCCGACCTAGCACCCGCCGACCTAGCACCCGCCGACCTAGCACCCGCCGACCTGGCACCCGCCGACCTGGCACCCGCCGACCTGGCACCCGCCGACCTAGCACCCGCCGACCTAGCACCCGCCGACCTGGAACCCGCCGACCTGGCACCCGCCGACCTAGCACCCGCCGACCTAGCACCCGCCGACCTAGCACCCGCCGACCTAGCACCCGCCGACCTAGCACCCGCCGACCTAGCACCCGCTGACCTAGCACCCACCGACCTAGCAGCCGCCGACCTGGCACCCGCCGACCTAGCACCCGCCGACCTAGCACCCGCCGACCTAGCACCCGCCGACCTAGCACCCGCCGACCTAGCACCCGCCGACCTAGCACCCGCCGACCTAGCACCCACCGACCTAGCACCCGCCGACCTGGCACCCGCCGACCTAGCACCCACGGACCTAGCACCCGCCGACCTGGCACCCGCCGACCTAGCACCCGCCGACCTAGCACCCGCCGACCTAGCACCCACCGACCTAGCACCCGCCGACCTGGCACCCGCCGACCTAGCACCCACGGACCTGGCACCCGCCGACCTAGCACCCGCCGACCTAGCACCCGCCGACCTAGCACCCGCCGACCTAGCACCCGCCGACCTAGCACCCGCCGACCTAGCACCCGCCGACCTAGCACCCGCCGACCTAGCACCCGCCGACCTGGCACCCGCCGACCTGGCACCCGCCGACCTGGCACCCGCCGACCTGGCACCCGCCGACCTGGCACCCGCCGACCTAGCACCCGCCGACCTAGCACCCGCCGACCTAGCACCCGCCGACCTGGCACCCGCCGACCTGGCACCCGCCGACCTGGCACCCGCCGACCTGGAACCCGCCGACCTAGCACCCGCCGACCTAGCACCCGCCGACCTAGCACCCGCCGACCTAGCACCCGCCGACCTAGCACCCACCGACCTAGCACCCGCCGACCTGGCACCCGCCGACCTAGCACCCGCCGACCTAGCACCCGCCGACCTAGCACCCCACCCACCGACCTAGCACCCGCCGACCTGGCACCCGCCGACCTAGCACCCGCCGACCTAGCACCCGCCGACCTAGCACCCACCGACCTAGCACCCGCCGACCTGGCACCCGCCGACCTAGCACCCGCCGACCTAGCACCCGCCGACCTAGCACCCACCGACCTAGCACCCGCCGACCTGGCACCCGCCGACCTAGCACCCACGGACCTAGCACCCGCCGACCTGGCACCCGCCGACCTAGCACCCGCCGACCTGGCACCCGCCGACCTAGCACCCGCCGACCTGGCACCCGCCGACCTAGCACCCCCGACCTCGCACCCACCCACCTAGCACCCGCCGACCTAGCACCCGCCGTCCTAGCACCCGCCGTCCTAGCACCCGCCGACCTAGCACCCGCCGACCTGGCACCCGCCGACCAGGCACCCGCCGACCTAGCAGCCGCCGACCTAGCACCCGCCGACCTAGCACCCGCCGACCTAGCACCCACCGCAGTGCAAAGAGTGACGCAGTCGATGGGGAGGTGCCGGGTCATGAATGGATCCGCAGCATCGCGGAGAGCGCAGTGCTTGGGGAGGTGCTGGCTGGGGCCCCCTGGGGTTATGCTGCTGCTGCTGAGTGCAGCTGCTGCTGCAGGTTCTGGAGCACTTGGGAGGTGACACATGCGAGATGGGCGGTTGGGGCTATCGTTGTGGGCTAGATGGGAGGGGCTGCATTGGAAGGAAGCAGTGTGTATTGTTACACCGTACACGGTCCACCCATTTATGCGAATGTGGGCCCCATGCCGGTTGGATACCAGGCAATCCACCATGCAGGGGCGTTGAGCAGTACGGACATATAGCTAGTGTACACCTTCCAATCCGTGTTTCCTCTTTACCCCTCTTCTCGCCTTGCTGAGCAGTGCCTGCATTTCATCTTCTACATCTTTCCCTGCCTTATTCCCAACCTGCCAGCATGGATGCGATGACTAATGGCTTGTTTATGCAAAACCCGCGCCGGGTGAAGCCTCCTGCCGCAAATGCAGGAGCTGCAAAGACATGATGCGAACAACAAACACAATATGGTACGACACCCCGCCTCCGTAAAAACAATCTTCCCTGCCGTACATACACACGCACACAGCGCATGATGTCGTTACGTGCACACCAACACTTCAGCACCGCCGCCCTTGCGTTATCACCATGGTAAGAAATGGCACACAGCCCCCATGCATGTGAAACCCTGCCCATGCAGTTCGGGTGCAAAAATGAGCCCATTGCCTCCAATGCATCCGTGCATTCCAGTCACACGGCCACGCTCTTTCCCCAGCCCATTTTTATGCAATGACGTTCCAGATCCTCCCATGCAGTCGTTGACCCCGCCTCCTACTCTCCGCCGCCAAAAATGCACACCATCCTCTATGCTTGTTTTACTTGGGTGGATACCAAACCTCGTGCCTAGCGGTTCATGGCTGCCTAGCCAGGAACCTTCCCCCCACACCCTGCTCCTGCGTTATTCGTTATGCCCCTATGCGACGCCGTACCAGCCCCTCCCACCTCTAAAAGCTATGGAATCCGCCAGCAAAGCGCTCTCTGCCTTGTCCGGCAGGCCCCCCTTCTCATCCCCTGCCGCGACTACAGCATCCTGCGGCTAACCACTCCCGCCAGTTGGCATGCGGCCTTGAGAACCCTCCCCATCATCATCACAGCAACCTCCCTATGGTTTGGTATGGTCTCTTTAACCCACCGCAGTAGCAGCTCGCATGCAAGCACAGCCACGGACAAAATGCGTGCTTGGGCTACGACTATCCTCCTCCGTCCGCCGCCTCCGCCATCTCTTCCCCCAGGAAGCACCCCCTATGCCGGGCGCTGCACCTGTGGCACGCTGGGCGCTAACGCCGTCCAACACCACTGCCACCAGCCAGCAGCTAACAGCCCTTCATTATGCCCTTCCCAGGGCTCAGGCGTCACCTTTCTCTTCTCTCTCTCCCCCCTGACCTCTACCGCCCAACTCCTAAACCGTCACCTTAATTTTGCATCACCTGCGTCGCTACAAACCAATGCCCTCCCCATCCTCACCACGTCACCAGCAGCACCCCACCTGCGATGTCACCGCCTCGCCTTCTAGCGACTAGCACCTGCACTAGCAACTTAGCTATAGCACCAACAACCCTGCAGCTCTTCAGGAAAAAAGCTTGAACACCTCCATACTTCCCACACACAACCTCAACAAACAAATAGCAACAAAAAGACAACCACGATAACTTCCCGCCGAGCATACCCTGTAGCACCACACCGCTTCTTTTGACGGCAGACACTCGCCTCCTCCTTCCTCCCATCCACCCCTCCCTCTCATGCATGAGTCGGGATACGGGGTTGGAACTCCAGTTGCTTCACTTTTCATCTATTGTATCCCTCCCTCTCCTCAACCCTAATCCCTCCTCCCCTCTCCGCCCCCCATCCTCCTCCCTCCTCCCCCTTCCTCCTCCTCCCACCCCTCACGCCTTGAGCGCCGAGAAGTACAGCTCGATGTAGTCAATGGCGGGACGGTTCCAGCTCCAGTCCTGCTCCATCACCCGGCGCTGCAGCCCCTGGAACCAGGCCCGGTCGTTGTACCAGGCGTCGATGGCGCGATTGAGGGCGTAGTCCAGCGCGGGGGCGTCGGTGCCCTGGAGGGGGGAAAGCATAACTAGTGCATCAACGGAGTCCCAATCCCGAATTTCGACTCGTGCAGTGGGCGCAAGGAGGGGGGGGCAGAGGGGGGGAGCATGCGGGAGTGGAGGTTTGGGGGCTGGAGCGGGGACGGAAGGAGGGTAGCCCGTGAACCACCCAGGCCACATTCCACATGCAGCCATGCAAGACGTGCATGCATGCATGGCAACGGTAGAGGGAATACCCAGCACCTCGTCCTCCCTCGTCCCTCCTTCGCTAGTTTCCTCGTTCGCACCCTTCCCTCCCACCCTCACCGTGAATGCAAAGCCGTTGGTGGCATCAATACCGTCCCGCCGCCAGTCCGAGCTGCCGTACAGCTCCCACGCCGCCCGCTCCTTGTCAAAGTCCACGTCAAACACCGTGTCACGCAGGCCGCCCGTGTGCCGTACGATGGGTACGGAGCCGTACCGCATGGCGATCATCTGGGGGGGAAGGGGAAGGGGAGGCGAGTAAAGATGAAGCCATAATGAGTTTCCCTCTTCCTCCTCCAAGTCCCAAAGCCCCCCTCCCTTTTCTTGCCATCCAAACCACCACCCAAAAACACAAAACAATTACACATCAAGGTGTCAATAAACGTTACACACGCAGCTTAGAAGAACTAACTAGCACAGAAGCACACCCACCCCCACGGCTCAGTTTAACAGTTTAACCCAAGTATCTAGCCACCCACCCCACCCACCTGCGTAAGTCCGCAGGGCTCAAACATGGACGGCACCACCACCATATCCGCGGCCGCGTAGATCAGGTGACTCAGCGGCTCGTCGTACTTGAAGCAAAACGCCGCGTCCTGCCCGCCCATCTGCCCCGCCAGCGCGTCGAAGTCGGCTTGGACCCGTGGGTCGGGCGCCGACCCCAGCAGCACGAACTGCCCGCCCCGGTCCAGCGTGCGGAAGGCTGCGTGTTTGATGAGCGGGACGCCCTTCTGTCCTGTGAGTCGGGACACCACGGCCACGATGAACTTGTCGTTCCAGGTGGTGAGGCCCAGACGCTGGCGGAGAGCCTGGCAGGGGAAGGGAGGGGAGGGTTGGGAATAAATCAACGAGGCAGAAGGGGGCGGAGAGGGAGGCGGAGAGGGAGGTGTAGAGCTGTATGTGTAAAGAAACTACGAGGGGAAAGGAGGGAAAAGTGGTGGTGGGAAGTGGTTGGACTGCCGCTGTTTCGGCAGCCTCTTTCTCCGCTAATTTGATGTCCGTGTGGCCCCTACCTCTACCTCCGCACCTCCCTCCTCCCTTCCCTCCTCCCTCCCCCCCCCGCCCCCACCTGCCTGCCCGCCTTCCTCCCTCCCTCACCCCTCCCCGACCCCACCTGCCGCGCCGCCTTCTTTCCCTCCACCACGTTCTCCGGTCCGTACCCCTGCGGCAGGAAGGGGTTCTCCTCGGGGCTCCACAGCTCGGGGTCGATGCCGTTGCGAATACCCAGGAACTTGTGCGCGTGGGGCGCGATGACGGGGTTGGCGCCAACCTGAGGGGGAAGCGGTTGGTGGGGCGGTTGGTGAGGTGGAGAGAGCGGGAGAGGGGAAGGGGATAGGGGGGATTCATAGGGATGAAGATTCCGCATTACGCTGGATTTTAGGATTGCTCATTGCCAAATTTGTCGGGTTAGTAGCAGCACACAAAGTACAAACCGTAATAAAGGGGGGAAGGGAAAGCATGAGGCGTAGAGGTCGGTTGGTATGGCATGGCGAACCGCGACGAAAGGGGACTGGTGGTTGGAGGAGCGGAGAGCGGGCAGAGGGCTAGGGCAGCTGGGCGCTGTGCAGGACATCAGGGGAAGCGCCACCTGAGACAGAGGGGAAGCCATCCCCTGCTGGCACTACACCACACGCGGAAACACCCCACACCCTGCCACGCCTTCCTCCGTTGGCAAGGGAAACGCTGGCAAAGGTGCCCTCACCTCGAATGCGTAGGTGGGTGACACGGTTGTGAACTTCTGGCAGGCGTGTGCCGCCTCCCCGATCTTCTTCTGGCCGTAGTTCAGGTTGTGGATGGTGAACACCACGCGCGGCTTGTGCAGGCCTGTTGCGGATGGGGGGAGGGGCCGGAGGTGGAAGGGAAGGGGGTGCGGTCGTCAGGATGACGGGTTAGGAAACTGGCCGCGAATAGGAACGCACTAGGTTGTCGGTGGATTGTAGGTGATGAGGATGGTCGATATGATAGGGTGCTGTGTGCATCACAACAGCCCCCCCATGCAGCATGTGAGGGGTGCTACGCGGGATGGGTCAGGGTCTGGTGGCCACAGGGTGGCACGCAAAACCGCACCCAGCCGATCCCCCCCTCCCGACCCGCTTCACTTCCGTGCTTCAACCGTCATTCATGTTCACTCCCCCCTTCTCCTCCCGGCGTTTCCCCCTCCCGCTCCCGCGCACCATAAGGGTGGTAGTCGCGCCAGTAGGCCGCCGCCACGTGTGCGGTGCTCCAGTCGTGGCAGTGCAGGATGTCGGGTTGGCGACCCGTCTTGAGAAGGAACTCCAGAGCCGCCTTGCAGAAGAAGTCGAACCGCACCTCGTCATCGTACCTGAGAGGGGGGTGGGGCGGGGGCGGGGGAGAGTTCAGAGAGAAACCAGGGAGCAGGGGATGAGGACTCGTCCCAACAGCAACGCAGCACTCGACGTGACTCAAGAGACGGCTATACACACCCCTTCCACACCTCCTCCCCCACCCGTGTTGACCAGCACCAGCCTCCGCCCCGCCCCTCCTCCCATCCACCCCTTCCCTCCGCTACCCCACATAGCCCACATACCGGTAACCCCTTCTGCCCCTCACCTCCGTCTCCACCCTTCACCCCACCCCCCAGCCCCACCTGCCATACACAGTGGGCGTTGCAAAGAACCCATTCCTCGGCTCAATGAAGAACACCCGCAGGTTCTCCACCACCGCCGTGGTCACGTACACGCGCGTGCCTCCCCACTCGAACTCCGTCTCGAAGCGCAGCTGGTCCTTGAGGACGGGCGAGTGCGTGAAGAAGTCGTACCGCGGCAGCACCACCTCCACCAGATGCCCTTGTTCTTGTACGGCTCGACCCAGCGCGGTGACAACATCGCCCAGACCGCCCACCTGGGGGGAGGAGGTGGGAGGGGGGAGGCGTCAAAGGCTATACCAAAACATAGGCAACCAAGAAGTAGGGAGCACAATGATGGAAAGATGCGCGGGTGAAGCCGAGGAGCGAGAGGGGGAGGACGGGGGTGGGAGGGAGAGGAACGGGGAACGGGTTGTGGGTTGAGGGGCTAGGGGGGTTAACTACCCGTAAGCCCGTCTGAGTGTTGCCCTGGAGATCCGTAATCTGACGCCGCATGATTACGGAGTGCACTGCAGCGCCTTCGCCCTGCCTCCCCTCCCCACCTTTGGTTCGGGTGCGTACTTCTCGAGGCTTAGCTTACCTACTCCCCTCCCCCCACCTTTGCAATGGGCGCCATCTCCCCCCCTCCCCCCACCTTTGCAATGGGCGCCATCTCCCCCCCTCCCCCCACCTTTGCAATGGGCGCCATCTCCCCCCCTCCCCCCACCTTTGCGATGGGCGCCATCTCCCCCCCTCCCCCCACCTTTGCAATGGGCGCCATCTCCCCCCCTCCCCCCACCTTTGCAATGGGCGCCATCTCCCCCCCTCCCCCCACCTTTGCAATGGGCGCCATCTCCCCCCCTCCCCCCACCTTTGCAATGGGCGCCATCTCCCCCCCTCCCCCCACCTTTGCAATGGGCGCCATCTCCCCCCCTCCCCCCATACCTTTGCAATGGGCGCCATCTCCACCGCGATGTGGCAGATGTGCAGCGGCTGCTCACGAATGGGGCTGCCCTCCACCGGCAGGTGGTAGTCGAAGCCGCCCCGGTTGTCGTACACCCCCTCCCCGCCGGGCACGTCGGCGAACACAAAGTCCATCTTGAAGGCGTCCTTGGGCACCTGCACCGTGGCCTGGGGGGCGAGGGGAGGAGGGGGGAGGGGAGGGGGAGGAGGGAAATAAGGGCAAGAAAAACGGTACAGAGCCAAGCTAGACGTTTCAGCTAAGTGCACATGCCAGCGGATGGGAAACACATGCAGACATGCTACACACGCACCATGCGCCGCACTCCGCCAATACCCTCTCCCCTCACCTCCACTTCAACACAATGGGGATTATTCTTCAGCCCCCTCCTCACTCCCCCTCACCTGCCAGTGCTCCCCGCCCTCCCCCGGCGGGTGCATGGCAATGGGTCCGAAGCTCCTGCGGTGGCTCCACCGGTTCCACCCGCCCATCAGATACAGCTGCTGCCGGCCCGCCAGCGGCGTGTCTCGGGGGCAGTAGTGCACCGTCACCTCGCCGCCCGCGGGCACCACCTCGGGCTGCGTGAACAGCACGTGGCGCACCTTGCGCCGCTCCACAGCCTTGACGAGCTCCTGGGGGGGGGAGAGGGGGAGGGGAGGGAGGGAGTGGGGGAGGGGAAGGGAAAGGAAGGATAATCAATGTGTTGATTGACAATGGCAAACGAGGAAGAGAGGCAGGTACGGGGAGGGAAGGGAGAAGAAAGGAGAAGACTGCGTTGGTACTGATGGAGGAGAAAGGTGTGGGAGAGGAGAGACCCGTGGAAAGGGGCTGGAGCAGCAGGTGGGTAAGTGGAATCAGTATTCAATGTCCCTGCCCCCCTCACCTCCCTCCAACCACCACCTCCCCTCCCCACCTGCGCCCGCCTCTTCTTCTCCTCCGCCCTGCGCTCCCGCTCCTCCGCCGCCCGCGCTGCCTCGCTCCTCCGCGCCACCTCCCGCTGCCGCAGCGCCTCCGCCAGCCCCGCCTGCCATGCGTCCAGGGAGGGGGCGCTGGCGGGCAGGAACAGCGGGGCCTTGAAGTCCGCCCCGCCGTTGTTGTCCTGAGGGGGCGGGGGAGGGAAGGAGGAAGGATGTGTGGAAAAGAGGAGAAATGTGAAGCGAAGAAGGGAACAAGAAAAATCGGACTGACTATGTTGGGGCCAATTTGTGCTGGTCGAAGTGGAGGAGGCATTCAGGGCGGGCAGGGCAAAGCAGGGAAGCCTGTAGTGGCAACATTCCTCCCTCCTCATTTCTCTCCTCGTCCTGTGCTACCCGCATGTGACCCATGGGTCACCCAGCCCTCTTTTGCCCCCAGCCCCCTCCCACTCACATAGTGCTCATAGTAGTTGATGACAAAGTTCATCGCCACCGCCTCGTAGGGCACCTCCACCTCACACTCAAACCAATCCACATCCGCCTCCTCCACCTTCCCTGCAGCCCCCGCTGCAGCTGCCCCCGAGGCAGCAACCGCCGCCTCCCCCACCGCCCCCTCCACACGGGTCATCATCGCCCTCCCGCCCCCAGCCGGCACATCCCGCCAGCCGTTGAAGCCGTACAGCAGCGTCAACGTCTGACCCGCGGGAACCGGGAAGCGACCCATGGGTCCGGCCTTCCGGTTGTACTGCAGCAGCAGTCGCTCGCCGGCACGAGGAGGGGCCGGCGGGCCGGCTGCTGATGCTGATGGTGCTGCGGTTGTAGCAGTTGCCGTACTGCCACTACTGCTGCTGCCACTGCTACCACCACTCGAGGTGAGTGACAGCACCCGGAATACGGTGGCTCCGGTGTCGGGCCGGGTGAGGCGGGTGGTGGCACCGGACTGTAGGGTGGTCAGGTTGGCTCGGAGCTCTGATACGGGGGGTGGGGTGGGGATTGAGGTGGGGGAGGGATGGGTCGACAGATGGGGCGAGAGGGAAGGGAGGCGCGGGAGGCCATGCAGGAACGAGACAAGGGCAACGCAACCGGCACTCCTGCTGTCCTTGCTTCCCCCAGTGTTCACCTTTGCCTACCCAGCCCCGTACACCCAGCCCCCACCCTGCCCCCCGCCCCACCCTCCGCCTGGCGCCGCCCCCACTCCTCCGCCTCCGCCAGCATGGTCTGGTGCGCCCGAACACGCGCCTCCTCAGCAGCCCGGGCCTCGGCCTCCTGGGGGGGTGAGGAGAAGGAGGGGAGGGGTGAGGGGAAGGGGAGGAGTCAGAAGGCGGTGCCAAGGTGAGATCCTATTGTGAAGAGCTTAGAACTTAGACAAGGTAGGCGCCAATCTCCCCCTCCCCCCCAGTATGGTCAGGGTCAGTGTTTCCGCAGCTCAGTTTACCTAATCCCCCAGTATGGTATGGTCTTTGACCCCCCCCCCCACCCTGCGCGCCAGCTCCCGCGCCACTGCCCGCTCCGCGGCGCTGTCCACCCACGCCTCGTATGTCAGCCCCCCCGCCGCGGGGAAGGTGAAGTCCAGCCCGCTGTTGTTCTCGTACGCCCCCGCACCGTCGTGCAGGATGAAGTTGACCTCGTAGGAGTCGGGCGGGACCTGGGGGGGGTAATGGGAGGGGTCATGAGAAGGGTAATGGGAGGGGTAACCAGAGGAGTAACGAGCGCACGGAGCTATACACACCCGAACGCTAGCAATACACAGTCGCTCTGCAGCAGTGACCTACGATCCCCGTGACTGCTGACCCAAGAAGTAGGCCCCCGCCCGCCTGCCCGCCTCCCCCTCCCCTTCATTTCCTCCCCCCCTCATCCACCGCACCTGCACCGTCGCCCCCCAGAAGTCCACTCCCTCGCCCCGGGGCACCCCCTCCACCGGAGCCAGCTGCGCGGGGGAAGCGGAGGCGGAGGGCTCCGAGGCGGGGGGCTGCAGCTCCCAGTGGTTGAATCCGTACTGCAACAGGATGTGAGGGCGCTGCCTGGGGGGGGAGGGGGAGGGGAGGGGAGAGGAGGGAGGGGGAAATGCAAAACACACACATACACAGCTGTTACAACCCTCCAAAAGCACCGGAGAGCCCCTAGTGGGCACGCACCCCATTTTGCTAACCCCACCATGGCAATACACACACGCATGCACGTTTCCAACCATCCATCCATGTGCCAGCCTGTGCCCCCGGCCGCCCCCCCAGCCCCTTACGCATTGGGTATTCTCCTTTCTTCCCCACTAACCCCCTCCCCCCACCTCAGCTTCTCGCTCTGCTGCCGGTTGAACAGCACCCGCAGCGGTGCCCCAGCCACCGGCTGCTCCGGAACCGTGATCACCATCCAGTGCTCCCGACCCGCCACCACCGACCCAGGGGTCACCTCACTGGCGGCCACGGCGGCGGCTGCGGCTGCGCGCAGCGCCGCACGCTCCTTCTCCTGCTGCTCCTGCTCCGCCTGCTGCTGCTGCTGGGGCACCTCAGGTACTGCTGCACTTGCTGCTGCTGAGGAGGAGGAGGAGGAGGAAGGTGTGGCGGTGGTTTCAGCTGCGGCGGCTGAGTGGCTTTGCCCCTGCTGCTGTCCCTGCTGGGGGGGCTGTTGCGGCTGCTCCCTTGCGTCCAGCAGTGCTGCCTGCGCGGTGTTGGTGGTGCGGCCGGGGGTGCGGCGCAGGGAGAGGGCGGGCGGAGGAGGCTCGAATCGGCCGGCGGAGGGGGGGCGAGGAGGCGAGGGGGCGGGGGCGTGCGAGGGGGAGTGAGGGGGGCCTGTCACCTGCCAGTGACCGACATGGTTGCAGGTGCAGGGGAGGGGGTTGGCAGGGGAGGGGGTTGAGATCAGGGTCAGCCTCAAGCGCAAGGACATCATCCCAGGACTGCACTGCAAAGGAAAGGGCCGCCAGCCATCACCCCCTTTACCTCCCCGCCCCCTGCCCTCAGACCCTTCCTCCCCCCAGCCTCACGGTTGTTTCCACCAGGGCTTGTCAGCTACATGTACCACTAACACGCCACACATTTTCCCCCAGCCTCCTCGTCCCCAGCCCCCACCTGGTCCAGCAGTCCCCCGCTCAGGTGGTCTGCAGCCGTCTGCACCTCCAGACCCCCAACACCCCCCGCAGCATGCAGGCCACCGGCCTCATGCCCCGCCTCGTGCGCCTCCAATCCCTCCAGCTCCACGGACAGGGTGGCCATCTCCAGCGCGTAGTCGCGGGAGCTCACCCCGTTGCTGCTGCTGGTGGTGATGGGGGTGGAGGTGGAGGTGGAGGAAGTGGGGGAGGTGGGGGAGGTGGGGGTGGAGGAGGAGGTGGAGGAGGAGGTGGGGGCGGTGGGCGGCTCGGCAAGCATGACGGAAGTGCTCCTGGGGGTGGGGAAGCGGCGGGGCGGGGCGGGGACAGGGAGGTTGGGCGGGGCGGGGTTACCTTGATGGATCCAATGACCATGGTACGAGTGGCACGGGCAGGCTAACAGAATCACGGCCCCGGCCAGTTTTCCTTCCCCGCTCCTCTCCTCCTCCCCCTCACCTGCTGCCGGTGCTGCTTGGGTTGCTCCCCACAGCACTCGCTTGAGCCTTGATGCCGCTACCGCCGCTGCTGCTGTTGCTGCTGCTGCCGGTGGCGCTGCTGCCGGTCCTCTTGCTGCTGCTACCGGTGTTGCCTGCCTTGCTGCTGCTGGTGCTGGTGCTGGCGCTGGTGCTGGCGCTGGTGCTGGCGCTGGTGCCCCCAGCGGTAGCAGCGGAGCCGGTGCTCTTGGACGTGCTGCCACTGCCGCTGCCGCTACTGCCACCGATGCCACCGATGCCAGTTTGAGAGGTGGAGTAGGGGGCGGAGGGCGGGCCGGGTAGCTGCTGGTTTGGAAGCGGAGGGGGGGGAGAGTAAAAGGGGAAAAGACAGGGGGAAGGGTGAGTGCTGTGGGGGGCGCATGTGAGGGGGGCGATGCGCGGCAACTAGCCCGGTGAAACCCCACCTGTGCCCCCAGCCGTCCGCCCCAGTCGCCCACTGTCAGCCCCGCCGCCTCCGCCTGCTGCGCCAGCTTGTCGTACTCGGACGTGAGGCGCGAGAGCTGCTGCGGGGAGAGGCGGGGGGTGCTGGACACCACCACCTGGAGGGAGGGGGTAAAAGGGGGAGGAAAGCGAGGCAGATGAGGGGGGAGGAGAAGGGGGAATGGGCGCAAAGTAAGGGGGCTCGGTGCGTTAAGAAAACGGAGCAGGCACGAGTCGGGACGTACATTGCCAAAAGATGAAGCGGGAGGGGAAAATATAAAGATAAGTGAGGGAGGGTAGCGAGGTAGTAATTGCGAGCAACTCCCCCCCATCCACCTGCCGTAGCTTGTTGTTCTCCTCAAGCAGGCGCCGCAGCTCCGATTGCTCCTCGGGGGACATGTATGACTCGGCCTGAGAGGGGGGAAGGGGGGGAGGAGGAGCTTGGAGGGGGATGGAAATGCGGTTGGAGGGGTGGTGGTAGAGGGTGGCAGTTGAAGGGGCATATAGGGAGGCGTGTAAGCCATGGCATGCAGGACGGGAGGTGGGGAATGTGAAGGGTGGCGGAGGCCGTGGTGAGGGCAGGTAGGAATGGGAGGAGGTAACGCAGGGGGCCGCTCGGCGGACAGTGGTAATGGAGTTGGAAAGCAGGGGTTGGGGGAAAAGGACGAGGGAAGAGGTCAACGCAGCAGCTGAGGCGAGCGCAAAAGCGTCTACATATATGCAGAATGCAGAAATCAAAAGCGGAGAGTCACGCGCTATAAAGCCTTTGGGCTGGACAGTTTGCAGAGGCACGTGCTCTACAGGGCAAGCTGTCGCGTCAAGAGACTAACGCCAAAGTAGGTAGTTACAAATCTACATGAAATTAGGTTTCAAGAGTGTCGCCCTCAACTTTGCTTAGTGCTTGCTCTTGGGACCTTCGATGCGACTCGACGGTACGCAACACCCGACTGAAACAAACGACCCCTTTCTGCATTAAAACGTAAACTTGCCTCTTTCAGGAGCTCAACGTCCTCCTTGCGCAGCGCCTTTGTGCCCATCGCAGGGGATGAACGAGGTCTAATTGATCCCCGGGTGTGAAAAGGCCCGTCCGCCCCTGAAGCCACAATGGCAGCGACCATGGTAAGTGTTCAACCGAAAGAGCTGATGGGATGTTGACGATGCAACCAAGGACGCAAAAATCTTGTTCCGACCTAACGGACTGTCGCGCTTACCCTTCCGAACAATGCGTGGGGACGCGATGCCACCAGCCCCTCCGATGCGCCCCACAGCAGCCGCCATGGCGACGTGCGCTGCCTTCGAGGGGCCGGGCGTGGAAAGTCTAGTACACGACGAGGGTTCCCAATGCCTTTGTCCAACTGGGCAACGCCCAGACCAGAGATATAGCTTTCTATTCACGTCAAGTTAAGAGCAGATAGTGTCTCAGATCTGTGCCCAAACGATGCAAGACAACCAAACTATCCCCACCGTCCGCAACGGTCGTACGCACCAGCCCAATCGGGCAAGGTAGCAAATCGTCTTCCGCAATGGGCCCCTTATATGATCACCGTCTCGACCTCCTACAGTTGCATGCACTAACAGGTGGCCCATATAAGTTGCCTGCAGAACACCGCAATGGAACGTTGACGCCTGAAAAGGTTGACGCGCTGAGTTACTAGGCCGGAGGGATATTACATATGACTTTGAAACCCTTCCAAAAATGGACGTTATCCAAGCAGACAATCATGTTGCTGCCAGTCAAGATAGGTTGCCGGAAATTCCTGTCACTGACCAACATCAAGCAGGAGATAGTATGCCATTCATTAAACAAGAAGTCAACCAACAGTTTGTGACAAAGCCACTTGGCGTTGATGTCGACGACGATGACGATGAGCCTACTTCAATGGACGGGGACGCTGACGACAGCATGGCAGAGGACGAAGACGAGCTGGACTTGAACATGGTCCGTCAGGAAGCCCTGTCGATATGTCAGGCGCGCGAGCTCGCCAAAGCATGCGCACGGCTGTCAGGTCCATGGATTGCTCCGGCAGTGGAGAAAGCTGCAGAGCGGCTGGCACGACGTAAGTGCGCACGACCACAGCTCGCACAGATGCCAAAGGCGACCCGCTCCGGCAGCAAGGCTACGCCTTAATCCCCCTGACCCACATCACGAATGTCGCCCTTCTCTGCCTCTACATGGACCCACCCCGCACCCGCCCCTACATACCGGCACCCCAACGGCTCCCCTCGCCCCCTCCTCCCTGCTGTCGCCCTCCTCCGGCCTCCTCCCTGCTTACCGCCACCCCAACGGCTGCATGCAGGCTTCGCGCGGCTGCCCGGGGGCCCCTCGGAACCCGCGCCGCTGACCCCCCTGGAGGCGGCTGCCCTGCAGGCCACACTCAAGGTAGCAGCGGGTGTGGATGTGCGGGGGGGGGACGTGCTGGGGCACCGGGCGCATCTGGGAGGGAAGCTGGGCCGGCAGGGAGCTAGGGAGACGGATGGGCCGCCTAGACAGCATGGAGCGTGTAGCCCTACTGTTCCCCCTCTCCCTCCCCCCTCCCTTCCCCCCACCCCGCCAGGAGCTGGGTACCGCCACCGCCTTCCCGCACGCCGGCGAGCCCACTCAGGAGGGCGTGGCGGCGGTGGAGCGGCTGGCGCAGCAGGCCTTCGCGGGTATGGACCTGAGCAACCCCCCCGCTGCTGCTGCTGGCGGCGGCGGTAGTGCAGTGCCGGGAGCAGGAGGAGCAGGAGCTGGGAGCGGCATGGAGGGGGCGGCAGGGGGGTTAGCCGGTGGCGGCAGCAGCGGGGAGGGCGGTCCCTGGCCGGCCCCGGAGGCGATCGCGGCCGCCGCGGCGGCTGCTGGGTTGCCGGTGGTGGGCGGTTGGGGCGGCGAGGAGGGCAGCGGGGAGGAGGAGGGCATTACAACGGAGCTGCTGGTGCGGGCGGGGCCGGACAGGGTGAGTGGGGAGGGGGGGGATGGGCAAGGGTGAGTGCGGCGGAAAGGGGCTCCTGAGTGGCGCACCCGTGACACATGTAGGGTGGGAGGTGGAAGATGACGTGTGGAAACTGGCCACGAGGAGGGAAAGAGCCTGATACGCCTCCTAGAGGACTGCACGATGGGGCTGCACTGCGCTGCACCCCCTCTCCCTCCCCCGCCCCCTTCCTCATCACAACACCATCACCGCATGCATGCGCGCATCCCAACCGCATGCACCCGCGCACCCCCCCCCCAGGTGGCTGCTCTGGTGTCAGCGCTGGTGTGCCTGCTGCGCCGCTGCCTGCGCCCCTGCAACTGCTTCGCCGCGCTGCTGCTGGGCCGCTGGCTGGGGTGCGGCGAGCTGGCGGAGGCGGGCAGCCTGGCGGCACTGGCCAACTGGAGCGGGGCGGTGGCGGCGGACCGGCGGCACTTCCTGCTGCTGGATGAGGGGACGCTGCTGGGGCTGACTGCCAACTCGCAGCTGCAGGTGAGGCGGAAAGGAAGGGGGAAAGCAGAGCTCCCAATGCGTTGAATGAGGTTACAAAGCAGACGAGAAGGGGGCTCGGGAGACATTGGGGGGCGGGAGTAGGGGGGACAGGGAGGGGGGAGAGGAAGAGGAATGGCGAACCTGCATGCGGGTTACGGCTGCAGGGCAAAATGCGGTCACCAGGCGCCAGTGCACAAGACCTCTCCATTCCCTCCCTCCCTCTCCCTCTTCCTCTTGTTCACCCTCCCCCCACCCCCCAGGTGACCCAGGAGCTGGACGTGTGGCACGCCATCGCGGACTGGGTCAGCCACTGCCCCGCCCTGCGCCGCCCCCACCTGCCCGACCTGCTGCGAGCTGGTGTGCGGCTGTCGCAGCTAGACACCCTGCAGCTGAGTCAGCTACAACGGCACCCACTACTGGCGGAGCCGGGGCCGGCGGCGGCGGTGGTGAGTGCGGCTTACACGGCGCGCATCTTCAGCAACGTGCACCGGAGCCAGAGCCGGGCGGCGGCGCGGGGGGGAAGTAGTGGGGGCGGGGGAGGAGGAGGGGGAGGGGGATGGAGTGTGGGGGGTGGAGGGCAGGGGCAGCTAGGGGGGCAGGGGCAGGGAGGAGGAGGAGTGCATGGAGGAGGGCAGGGGCAAGGGCAGCAGATAGGAGGGCAGCAAGGGGGGCAGCAGGGGCAGCAGAAGTCGAGCTCCCAAGCGGCGTTGCAGCGGCTGATTGGCAGCTTGCAGGCCAAGGCAGCTGCGGCCAGGGCGAAACAACAACAACAGCAGCAACAACAACAGCAGCAACAACGGCAGGTTTCCAATCATCAGCAGCACCACTTGCAGCAGCAACAGCACCACCTACATCTCCAGCATCCAGAGCTGCACCAGCAGCAACAGCAGACTCAGCTCCAGCGCCGCTCACCTCAGCCGCCGCCCGTCCTGCATCACTCCCCCTCTCCCTCTCCGCCTCCGCAGCTACAGCCCTACCTGCACCCGGGACCCCTCCCGCACTTCCCGCAAGCCCAGGGCTATCCACAGCCCATGCACCTCCACCACCCCCAGCTGCAGCAACACCCCCAGCAGCAACACCCCCAGCTGCAGCAGCACCAGCCGCCCCTGCTCAGCGCCCCCCGGCCGGTCATGGCGGCCGCCTCCTCGCCGCCTCCCTCCTCCCGAAGTCCACAGCCGGGGGAGCTGCGGGCCTCCTCCGCCTCGCCCCCTGCTGCCGGGAAGACGCCGCCGCCGCATGGGGAGCAGTCGGTAGGAGGCGCGCCAGGGGGGCCCGCAGGAGGAGGGGGGAGAGACGGCGGACTGGCAGGAGCCAACGCCGCTAACGGGAGTCCCAATTCCGGTGGTAGCGGCGGCGGCGGCGGCAAGCCGTTAGCTTCCGTGCTAGCCGCAGCCATCGTCAAGGCCGCAGCCAAACAGGGGCTGTCGCGCATCCACGTGGGCGAGGGCGGGCAGGTGACCCCCGGGGCGGTGCAGGCGGCTCTGAGTGCCGCGCAAAAGCAGATGGCGTCCAACCCGCAGCTGCAGGAGTTGCTGCGGGAGGCCAAGATGCAGATGGCGCAGGCCAAGCAAGCGGAGGCGGCAGCAGCGGCGGCAGCGGGAGGACAGCAGCAACCGCAGGGCTCTGGAGAGCTGCCTGCTGCCCCACCGCTGGTGCTGCGGCCACAGCAGCCACAGCAGCAGCAGCAGGGCCTTCGTTCCGGCAGCAGCAGTCCCACCGCCCTGCCCAACCTGGGCGGCTCCTGCAGCCCCCCTCCCGCTGAGCTGCTGCGGCTGCTCCGACCCTCCGCCTCGCCCTCCCCGGGCCGCACCAGCCCCGGCCTTACCTCACTACTCGCAGCCTCCTCCTCCCAACAACAACAGCACCCGCAGCAGCAGCCCCCGCAGCAGGCTCAGGGCGGGGAGCCCGGCCGGCCGGCTCAGGTGTTGGCGCTGGCGCCGCAGCAGCTGCTGCAGATTGCTGCGGCGGTGCAGCAGGCTGCACGAAGCGGGCAGCCGCAGCCGCCGCATGTACGGCAGCAGCTGACGCAGCTGCGCGCCTTCATCTCGCGCCACCTAGCCGCTAGCCCGCCGGGCTCGCAGCAGCTGCAGCTGCTGACGGCGTTGCAGAGCATGCTGGCAGGGGTGGGGCAGTCAGAGGAGGAGGGGGGCATGCAGGGACAGCAGCAGGGGCAGCAGCAGCAGCCCGGGCAACAACACCCTCAACTCCCCCAGCAGCAGCAGCAGTCGTCCGCGATGGAGGTGGATCGGGGCGTGGTTCAGTTGCAGCAAGGGGATCAGGGCGGGCAGCAGGGGGAGGAGATGGCGGCGGCGAGGAGTAGCGAGGGCGGTGGCGGTGGGGTTGGGTGTGGTGCTGGTGGAGGGGGTAGCGGAGGGAGCGGTGGGGGAGTGGCAGCATGCACGCAGGGGCAGGAGCATGAGCAGCCGTCCGGGGGCGTGTGGGAGGTGGGTGAGGAACCGGAAGCTAAGCGTGCGCGGCAGCACTAGCACTTGTTGCTGCATGGCGTTGACTTGGGTAGCGTTGGGTTGGGTAGGTCGTCAAGTGGGGGGCACTGCGGGTGCCTTGCGGTGTGCAGTGCCGGTATGCCCTGCGGGGGAGGAGTTGTGGTCGAGTCGGCGCTACGATGGGTTGGAAAAAGGCCAAAGGCGTTGGCTTGACACACTGCGACAATCCAGATCGCAGTGACGAATGCGTGCTGCGTTGCGTTGCTACTAGGTGGTTCAAGGCTGTACATGGTTACGCCCGTTTGGGCACGATTGTAACTGCTGTGTACAGTGCATTTCGATGGTTATGAAGGAAAAGAGTCTACGGTGTGGTAGACACGTCATACAAGGCCGCTGGGTGCTGCTGTGGGTTTGCTGACCGCGGGGCAGCAAGTTCGGTCCGCGCTCCAGCGGCGGGAAGGCGACACTGTTGAAATGTAGCTCCCTTCTTCCAAAAGGAGTTCACAAACACTAGCCTGTGGTGGAGCAAGGCTTGCTTGTGTGTACACCAGGAGCCATTCCCGCGGCCGAGCTGTACACGCCATGCCCGCTTGCATGCGGCCGAATGCCACAGTCCGATCACTGCAGCTCCCTGTACTGCCTTGCAGGGTTGCAATCTTGCAAAGCAACCCATCAGCCATCCCGGCCCTACTATCTGTTCCTCCTGCCAGAAAACCGGAGCCGGCCAGTAACCTACTACTAGTGCCTCATATACTAAAGGGATCCAAACACAAGCGGCAGTCGAAATGATGATACACAACACTGACGTACACGGCGCCGACAAAATGCCGGACATGCGGACTGACCGCCTCATTCCATCAAGCTGCGTGCTGCGCGCCCTTCTACCTTTCCCTGCCATCCGCTTGTCCACATCGGCGAGTCAAAACAAAGACGAAACGTGGGTTACCAGTCGAACAAACAGTAGCCAAAACCAAGAGTACAAACCATGAACATCACTTTAGGCAGTACGCCTGTGCAATAACACCCGCACCCCCAAGGGCTGTCAACGTGCGCATGTAACGTGCGAGGGACCTACCGTACAATGCGCCCCGAGCAGCACAGCCTCTGAAACTACCCACCTTGCAGTTCTCCCAACCCGCGCACCACCGCTCTGATGCAAGGCCACTGCCCGTCCCTCCTAACCAACCCCGGCACGCGGCATGCTCTCCCAATCCCGCCTGGGGCTGCACCGAGCGTCAGCGATTCCTCAACCCTGACCCCCGAACCGCTATCCACCCGTCGGCGTCGGCATGCACCCAAGCATGCCACTCTCCACCAACCAACCAACCCCAATGCAACTCCCACTCCTCCAGGGGGCTATACCCTCCCCAAGATCCCCCTACCGCCCTTCCCCCACCGGTGGCGCCAGCAAGCAGTACGGCGTCCCCGCACACAGCCCCGCATTCAGCAGCGCCGCCGCCGCACTCACCGCCAGCCCCACCCCCACCCCCAGCTGCACCTTCCGCGGCTTGTAGTGCGCCGCAGCCGGCCACAGGTAGCCCACCGACGCCAGCAGCAGCCCGCCGGCAGCAAAGGCCTGCAGCTTGTCCGCCCAGTGGCCCGGGTCGAAGGCAATGTCCTCCGAGGGCACCCGCCCGCAGGGCAGCGGCAGCAGCAGCGCCGCCACCGCAGTGGCGCATGCGGCCGCCAGCAGTCCTGCGGTGGCGGCGGGCAGCTGCCAGCCCGGGGAGCCCGCAGCGGCGCGAGCGATGCCCACACAGGCGGCACCCAGTGCCAGACCTGGTGCGGCGTGGTGGGTGGTGATTGGGGAGGGGTTCGCGGTGAACAGGTGAAGGGCTGAATCGGGGGAGGGCGGTTAAGGACAGTACACACGCAGGAGCTGAAGCATAGGAACTGGCTGACCGTACGACATGTTCCTGAACCAGCCGTTGGAAGCTCAGAGTAACAAGGCCTTACTAACCAGGCTTAAATAGCGTGTCGTGTCCGTGTCCGGGCACCTCCAGGAGCAACACTCTCAGCACCCCCGCCCGCCCCGCACCTCTGAGCACCAGCCCCGGCAGCAGTGCCGACGTGTCCCCCAGGTGCCGCAGCAGCGCCCCCGCCAGCTCGTAGCCCCCCGGCACCGCGGCCGCCAGCAGCAGCATGGCGCCCGTGAGCAGCGCCGCGCGCACGCAGTCGCGCGGGCGGTCCATGGCGGGTAGGAGGTCCATGGGCGCACCCCAGCAGCAGGCGTCCGAGGGGGGCTGGAGGGGCGAGGACAGGGGATGAGAGGGGGAGAACAGCGTTGGAGGAGGAACACACGGAGGTGACCAAGTGGCCCGGTATGTTAAGAGACACAGCCCACCAAGCAGGCATCTTTGCCCGGCTTCCCACCAACTCCCCAACACAAGATTAGCAGAGCCACCTACCCAATGCGCCGCCCTCCTACCTTGGCCTCACAGCACTCCTTGCAGCTGCAATTCCCCTGGCAGTGCATGCCGGGCCCCTGCTGCTGCTGCTGCAGCTGTAGCGCCTTGCCGCCGCCCTCCAGCGGACCCGCCCCAAAGCCCTCTCCCCCAGCGTGCGCATGCAGCTGGTGCTGCGCCGGCGCCAGACTGTACCCGCTCCGCCGCTCCAGCCCCTGCCCGCTACCCTGCCCGCCGCCCCCGCCCCGCACCCCTCCTATCGCCACACTTGTCGCATGGACGCTTGTCGACCCCGGCCCCCAGCCGCCGTTCCCTGCATGGGAGCCCCCGCACATGGCAGCACCCTGCTGCTGCTGCTGCTCCAAGCTACTCCGGTGCGACTGGTACTGCTGCTGCTGCTGACCGCTGCCGTACTCTGACAGACCATTCTCCACCTGCAGAGGGTCCCGCGGGCTGCCCTCACTGCTCCCCGACGCACTGCGTCCGCCGCCCACACTCCCTCCTCCCGCCCCAGCCGCGCCTCCAAGCGCCCCCAGCCCGCGCCACAGCCCCGCACATGTCGCCGCGCCCGCCGCGGCCCACATCACCGCCGCGTGCTTCTCCATGCGCTGCCGCACCAGCAGTCCTATCAGCCCTGCTAGGCCCGTCCAGGCGCCCACGCCCGTCGTCACGCCCATGGCTACCGGCAGCGAGGGCAGCAGCACCGACGCTAGGGCTGCGGCGGCGGGCGGCGCTAGGAAGCCCGGCAGCAGCAGCAGCAGGTCTGGCAGCAGCAGACCCAGATCGGCTGCGATGGGGGAGGCGACGGAGCCGTCCGCGCGCTCCAGCTTGGCGATGACCATGCTGATGCATTGCAGCCTGAGGGTGTAAGGCGGGAGGGAGAGAGGCGGTGAGAGTTTATGTGAGGCGGGATGGAAAGCATGCCGGGAACGGAAGGAGCGAAGGCGGGCCGCGTGTTCGGACGTCCTACGGGCACCTTGCCTGCAGGATCATGAGAGACGGCAATGAGCGTCCGCATGTACTTGCTACGGCAGCAAAACCCAAGAGCGAGCCTGATCGCCTCCTCCCATCCCACACACTTACGCAGCGGCCGACAGCGTGGCTGCAGTGGCCACATGTCCATGCTCCGCCGTCTCCAGCGCGTCCGGGATCAGCTCCGCAAACACGATCCAAATCATGCAGCCCGCCGCAAAGCCCAGTGCAATGGGCAGCAGCCCGCTAAACGTCTCCACAAACACGTACGACGGAACCGCAACGATTCCCTGCGGCAACGCGCTTAGCAGCGTCCAGTACAGTGCCGTACGCGGCGGCGTGCCGCGAGCAACCATGATGGTCGCCACCGCCATGCCTTCGGGGATGTTGTGAAGTCCGATGGCGATGGTGACCAACAGCCCTTGCGCCCAGCCGCGCGGGCCGCTGAAGGACACGCCCACGCCGGAGCCCTCGCCGAACGCGTGCGCTGCCATGACGCCGATGATGAGCATCGCCTTGCGCGCGTCGGCGCCCTGGAGATCGGAGAACGAGACGTCCTCGAAACGGGAGAGCCAGGATTGGCTGTAGGCCATGGCGAGGACGCCGAGGAGGATGCCGCCTAGGACCAGACTGGCGCTGTAGGTCTTGGATTCTTCGAGCAAGTCGAAGCTGGCTGCGAGCATGACGCCGCAGCCCACCGCGTTTGCGATGCCGGACCAGTAGGGGTCGAGCTTGCCGGTGAAGAGGTATGGAAGCGCGCCAACGCCGGAGAGGAGAGCCATGACCATGGTCATGGCGAGGAGCAGCCATAGGGACACGGAGGAGGAGGAGGTGTCGGAGTGTGGGGTGTCTGAGGTGCCGCGGGAGGGGTCCCCATCTTCGTTAGCTGCTGCATTAATGCCACCGTGGGCGCGGATGGCTGGCAGGGGAACATCGGTGGCAATGGTACCATCCGGCGCGCGCGCTAGATCGGTGGCACGCTTTGCTACTGCCTCGTGAAGTCCAGAAGATGCAGAGTGATCGGGACCGACTTCCTGCGTTTAGGACAAGCATGCTAAGGATCGATGCTTGGATTTCGGACCACCGTTGCCTTGTAGCTGTTTAGTATCAGCAAAAGGTTGAGTAAACAGCATAAGAAGGCTGGGCCACATACAACCTCCATTCTCTAGACGTGTGCCCTAGCAGCAGTTTGTCTTCTACAAGGAAGACACGCGTTCGTATGCGTCCCGATGTGCACAAGCTGCTGGTGGTTAGTTACCTGAGATCCTACAATAGGCGCCGCTAATAGAAGTGCCACAAGTAGGAAGCGCCCGGTTTCCATTGCGACGTTGGTCAGCACCACGAAGGCCCTGCCCCGGTCCTTGTCACGCAAAGCGATGTAGGTAGTTGCATTAGCTGTCAAGGTTGACTTCAGCGCGTTATAAGCCTGAAATGTATTTGGACCTGTCCCCCCAACCTGTTGCCACGGCCACGTGCCGCGGCTTTTTGTATGCTGATTAGTATATCCTAATATTCTGTGCTAACTGTCTCTTTAACACGAGCATTTCTCTGTCTACCGTGCAGTTTGTTTGAGCTACAGCGTGGAAGAAGCTCAGCAGCCGTCAGTACATGAACCCGACGGACAGTAGTACACGTCGCGAAGGTGGATAACCCGGACTCCAGGGTACAATATCTTTCAAACAGCGTCCATTCCATGCATCACCGCGGTCAAGAAGTAATAGCAATACAATATACAAGCCCAAGCCCAGCCCGCAGTAAAACATGGTACTTCTGTCGGATTGGTGTGATGGCGCGCATGGCGTAACCATCGCATTGTAATCTTGGGGACCCAAGCGCGCCCTTTCACCATGCAGCAACATACACATACATCCCATGACCTACAGGCAGCCGAGGGAGAACTGGAAGTTGACGGTTGGTCGAATGACGTTGGCGGGTTTCAGTGATAGGTTGTACGGCCATGGGTCATGCAGGCTGTCAGCCTTGGTCGCTCAGCCCTCGGGCTCGGATCGCTTACAACAAGTAACATGCGCTCCCCTGTCTAGGATACCGTGGGATAAAGCTTAGCTGCTTTACAGCTTTTAGCTCCGCTTGCACGCCGAGGAGTTGGATTCGAACTCCCAGCTGTTGACCCGACACCTCCGTAGTCCGTACATTTGTCCGTACAAGGACCCCTCTCTCCCTGTCTGTGACTGATCGCGCAGCGGACATGCCATGCCCCCCGAGGTGAAGCGACGTACGCCCAGCGTACTCTCAAACACATTCGCCATTCCATTCCACAATGACCACATAACGCCAGACAAACACAAAGCCCGTCCACACTTCCATCGCACAGATCACCGTGCCCGCTGACTTGCAAACCATGCCACTATGGACCAACCAACATCTTCACCAAATAGGCGCTCGAGTGAGACACACGACGGCCCATCCCGCACCCAGGCGTTTAGGCATTACTGCATGCAAGCCAGAAACACTGCTGCTGCTGATGAGCGCTGCGGCCGGCACCACCACCGCAGCGCCTCAAAGCCAAGCCACGCCCAACGCCAACTCCACATGCATGGACGGGGAGGAGGGGTGCAAGGGACCCCCACACGCACCAACACATCAGCCCTAGCCCACGGGTACAACACACGAACGCAGCTCAGCGAAGCAGGTCATGGGAAGGGCAACGTCCCACCCCGCAATCGCCTTGCTGGCTGTGTTCACACTGTGCGCATGGAGAGCCAGCTCTAGCCTGATTGGCAGCTCCTCTCCTTGTTGCCCTCGCCTTGCCCAGTCGCATGCACCCCCCCGGCAACCCGCAGTCCGGCCAGCCGCCTGAGCCCTGCACGCCCACCCAAAGCAGGCCCCGTATTGCAACAAAATACGTGAAAAACGAAGAACAAAGCAGGCAGCCCACAACAATGCCACCTCCCACTGCCCGGCAGCTAGACCCGCAGCCAGCAGGGTCAGCGCCATGTTGCGGTTGCAGCGTAACGGCTGACATTGCAACCAGCGTTACTTGGCCACCGCTGGGGCGGCCGCCTGCTGCTGCTGCTGCTGTTGCTGCTGGGGTTGTTGCTGCTGCTGCTGCTCAGCCCCCTGCTGCTGCTGCTGCTGCCCGCGCATCGTTGCTTCCTGTGGATGCAAAGCAGGGGAGCGAACTTGAGAGGTGTGAGGCGCGAACATACCGGTACCGGCACCACCGCAACAGGGCGACATGCGGGGTGCCATGGGTACCTAACCCACGCGATGACAAAAGCATTCTGCTGCCGGAGCGGTTGCGACCAGGTGCGCCTGGCTGCCAAGACAAAGCTGTGAGGGAAAGGCCAGCTGTCCGCCTAACGCAGCATGCGCGAGTCAGGTCATTGCCCCCCCCCCGTCAGTTCATCGCCCTCAGGGAGACCCACCCACCCGCAGCGGCACTCCGAAGATGTACCAGCCCGAGGCGACTCCCAACCTGCGTGGCGGGAGCGGGAACAACAGGGTTGGGGGTGGGGTACGGCAGGGGCTAACGAGGAAGACAGGGGCACGTTAATGGCTCCCGAGTCGGGTGCGGATGCAGGGCAGCGGGCGGGTGGGCAGGTGGTTGGGGGGGGGGGGTACAGAGCAGCGGGAAGCTGCAAAGCGGGGGACTTCCTCCCCGACACGCACCCGATGGCAAACACGGCTTCCGTGAGTCGGCCCATGGGATGGCTGCCTGCTAGCTAGGTGAGTAGTAGCTGTCGGGTGAGCTCCGAGGCGGGGTTGGGGTGGGTGCCCTCGCTGGCAGCGGTGTCTGTGGAACGTCACGTGCACCTGTGACGGGAGCGGCGTGCGGCACAAGGACCAGGGTTAAGGGAGGAGAGGGCTGCCCCGAGGTGCACTGACAGCGGGTGTGTTGGGAGCAAGCAGGCAACCGCCGGACGGACGGAACCCCGCTGTGCTGTGCGGCATAGCGGGTTGTGTTGTGGCTCCAAGAGGGCCCATGACACCCCGAATCATGCGACCTGGCGCGGTGTGCCGGGGGGTTGACATCCCGCTGATGCTCTCCCCTACCTGTCGGCGACGACAAGGCCAGCGAAAGCGCCAAAGCACCTGCACTAGAGTCTTTATTACTAGCTCCGCTAAGAGTTAATACAGTGTAGTGCTACCACAGTTCCGGCGCTTGCCCCAACGACGTAGCAAGTTACGAAGGCGTTGGTTACTTGGAGCAGATATGCACAGGTGAGTAGCTTAAGGGCACATGAGCAAAAGAGGAGAAGGGGCAATCAGTCTATCGTCCACCACTCGACTTTGGCGACCCAATGCCGGACGAATACGGCGATGTACCCGAACTCGGAACTCCGCAAAAGGCAACGCAAGTCTGCTTTTAGTTT
Source organism: Astrephomene gubernaculifera (assembly GCA_021605115.1). Classification (NCBI taxonomy): domain Eukaryota; kingdom Viridiplantae; phylum Chlorophyta; class Chlorophyceae; order Chlamydomonadales; family Astrephomenaceae; genus Astrephomene; species Astrephomene gubernaculifera. The sequence goes on along the minus strand of BMAR01000042.1, from coordinate 732,996 downwards.
TAAGCAATTAAACGTCTATCCCTTAGCCTATCTGTGTGCCAATCTTGAACAGAATCAGTCTTCTCGGGTCTTGCACCACACGCTCGGATATGTGGATTAGCAAAGCGACCTAGACGAGAGCAACATTAACGTGTCTACTCAAATGCTGCAATCTCGAACATGTCGCACTGGTGCCAGCGGGCGTCCGTTTGGTGACAGGCTAAGGCGCAGCGCGTTTGGAGGACGTGGGTTAGCGGTTTGCACACATGCCAGCAGCAGCGACGCCCCTGATTCAAGGTAGATGCACCAATGCTGGTGGAGAACATTTGATCGGCAGGTGGACGAGTCTCCTACCATGGTCATTTTACTTGCATGGCAGGAGCAGCAGGATTTTGCCGATCCCCGACGGACCGGCTCAACAAGCACAACAAGCAGCACAAGCAATTGAGGCTGCCTGGCGCGATGGAGTTCGTCGACAGCGGTTGGAGCTGATGCTACCGCTGATTGGAGCCACAGACCTAGACGACTGGTCAGTACCCCTCCTCTGGTACTTGCCTGAAACCTCTCCCAATAGCAAACATCTTTACCTACTAACTTCGCAGGCCCGGTGGCATTCGGCAACAGTTTAAAGCTGCGCAGCCCATGGTGGAATCCATCCTACGCACAGTCAAGCAGACCGAGGGCTTGCAGGGCCCGCTCGCTGCCAACGTCTGGGACCAGGGGGACGCAGTGGGCGCCTGGACGGGCAAGAACCTTGCCTGCGTGTTGTTCCCCACAGCGGCAACGTTAGACAGGGTGAGCAAGCGAGTGCGGATGGTTGGTGGGAGCGCAGGCGGTCAGAGAATTCCCTCACCCTGTCCCGCGCCTTTAGACTGTTAGGGCTGGCTAACACGACTCACTCATTGCTGCTGTGTCGTCCACCCACTCCACTCAACTCCACATTATATGATTCACATCCCAGTCATATCCATGCACAGCTTCATACCCAATCCGCTCCGCAGCCCCTCGTCTACACCCCGAGCCTTCGCCTTCGCCGTTATGAGCGTCAACCCCCTCCCCTTCCTTCCCTTGCCTTCCCTCTCCTCCTCCCTGCAGCTCAACAAGCTGTGCACGGGTCCCGGAGCGCCCGGCCTGGTGCTCATCGTGAACCCGCAGTGGGAGACGCGAGGCAACCTGGTGTCGGACTTTGGTTTCGGAGCCCGGAGGCAGGAGGCGGAGCGCTTCATCGCCAGCTTCCAGCCCACCTACTCGCTAAAGCAGCTGAGGGTGTACGGAGACACGGTCAGGTGGGTGGATGGGTGGGTGGTGAACTGGTGATGGGAAGAAGGGTGCAGTCGCCGTACAGAGTGCGCAAAGCGGTGGCGCCTGGGCCGCGGCTTGGGGTTAGGATTGAGCGGGCGTGGGCCTGCTGGGGTCACGCCCTGGGGTTCTCGCCTCCTCGGGGTCTCAGCGGGCCTGCTGGTGGCCACGGCTGCGCGCTGTGGGCATGTGCGTTAAGGATATGGGTGTTCAGGGATAGGGATGGTTGCAGCACTGCAGCAGCCTGGTGCACGCGCAGCCACTCCCGCAGCTCAGCCGCCCGGGGGGCTCCGCAGCACGGATGTGGCGGCCCGCCCCCGCCCCCGCCCCCCTGGCCTCAGCCCAGCCGGCATGTGGTGTGTGTGTCAGCCGCCACGGCCGCCATGGCCACCAACCCCAAGCAACGCTGATCCCTGCACTCGGCCCCTCGTTGCCGCCCCATGGGTACTGCCGCTACGCATGGGGCCCTACCACCTGATCACAAACCTGACGCTGCGTTACGTTTCCCCGCAACTCTTCTTCCCTCCCTCAGACCTCTTCCTCCCTCCAGTCGCTGCCCACTCCCCGCCACCTTTACCCCAATCATCTCCGCCCCCTACCTCCGCCCCCCACCGTAACATGTTGCCAACCATAATGACGCCTTATCATCACACGGCCAGTTAATTCTTGCCTCTTTGCCCCACCTCCGCCTCGCCAGGACTCTGAAGGCGCACCCCAACCGCTGGCAGCTGCACCTGGCTCGCCGCGCCGGCAGCTCCAGCAGCAGCCGCGCGGGCAACGACTGCATCGCCACGCGCGACGAGGCGCCCAGCTACGCAGAGATCGAGTCGCTGCTGCGGGCGCGGCCCGACTCGGCGGTGAACAAGGTGGGGCGCAGGGCGGCCGGGATCAACCAGGTGGGAGCGGGGGCGGGTGGGTTAAGGGGCGGGTGGGGGCAGGGAGTGAAGGGGCATGAGTTGTAGTCTTGTAAAGAATTAGGGTTGGGAATTTGGGATGAGGGGCTTTATGGAGGGGTGGAAACAGCCAGTAGGAGTGCGGGTGGGTGGAGGGTTGGGAAGCAAAAGTGCTGTGAGTGCGGTTCATGACTGAGGAGGGTGCAGGAGGGCGGGTGGTGGGTGGGACCAGCGAAGCGCAGTGACCTGGGCTGGAGGCCGCTCGCGTGTGTCTTTGTATTGTATGCCCGGGCGTTGCTGCTGCCGAGTGCAGCTGACTGCTGTTGTTAGCAGACCAGTGTCAGCAGGCAGCTGCACCCGGGATGCGGGGCATGTGCCCTGTGTGCGTTGGTGCGAAACGGCGCGTAAAAAATGGTGATGATGGGTATTCACCTTGCCCCATACCCGCGCTCGTTCCCGGTCCCCGCCTTGCCCCCATGCTCCCCCCCTGCAGTCCATCTTTGACCGCATACGAAGCGAGCTAAGTTTCAACCAGGACACGTTGCGGCAGCAGCCGTAGACCCATCTCCTGGCGGCCTCAGCGGCTGCTGCTGCTGCAGGGGTGCACGGCTCCGTCCATCCGTGATTGCATAGAAAGGGAGATGAAGTGGGAGACATGAGAGAGGAGGGGTGTCAAGCTACGGCTGCTGTATTTCATTAAACGAGCTGAGTGCGCGAACGGGTGTTTAATTTACCGGCTGAGATTTTTTGCAGCTTTATACGAGATGGTGGTGGTGGTGGTAGTGATGAGGGTTATGGCAGTATGTGTGCGGTTTTGCTTAGAGTGCAGGACGCTGATGATTAAGGGCTGAGCCCTGGAAGGGCTGTTAAGCTGCTATGTCTTGGTTGTGAGCAGTTCTTGACTGGTTTAGGAGCTGCCTCTTCGGTTCGTTGTGGCAAGCTGCCGGCTGCCTAAAGTATGGTTGCATTGCTGGGGTTGCGTGGCGGTTTGTTGGTTAGAAGGCTGCGTTACGCCTGTGGGTTGTACAACAGAATTGTGGTTAAGCTCGCAAAGAGGAGAAGAGACATAACATGTTATGCAACCAATGCAAGGCATAGTGCCTTGTTTGCTGCTTTCAGTAGCAGAAAGCCCCAGGCAGGAAACCCTTAGCCAGGGTTGGGACGTGCTATGGTTCTAGACTGTGGTAACCATGTAACGATAGGCTGTGCCATGTCTTAAGGGGTGGCGGAAAGCGGCTACGGTATTTGCTCGGAGTTAAACGGCCGTGTTAGCAAGCTGCAAGCACTCAGCAGCTGTTCCCTTTTTGCGTTGCCCCTTGCCAACGTACGGTCTTGCTTGCGTCAATTAACGAACCTCTAAAAGCAAGCAGCTTTTGAAGCTGCCCAGTTGACTGCCCCTGGCGGTATGCCCCAACCCATCGTTGGGCTCGTTTCGCATGCCATGGCGGCAAGCGTAACTCTGAGAACCTGTACATGTATAGGCTTTACGGCGCCTATACGCTCCATGCTTTGTTAGTATGGTCTGAAGCAGGGAAGGTCGCCCATGGGCTGCAAGCAACTTAAGGACCGAGAAGTCGCTGGGCGCAATGCATCCGTTGGAGGCTGCATGTAACTACATTCCTACACGCACTCTTACGCGTTGGGCATATTTATGAAGATAATCTGTTATCATCTAGACAGATGGATCAATCACGCATCCTTGGTACCGGTACGCATGCTTAACGGCGGCCTGGAACGAAAACTTAACTAAACCAAGACGTGTTCCTATGGTATTGAGAGATCAAATCTGTACATGGCGTCAACTAGTTCGTTAGGTAATGGCATCTTACCCATGTTACGGTGCCGGATTAGTCATGGCGCGCGTTGGGTACATTCGGGCGGTACAGATGCTCCAACAAACATGGAAATGCCGAGATACCGCAAGCACTGCATTTAGCAATAATAAGTTCTAGTCGCCATGTTAGCAAGCCGACATGCTTCCAGTCCGGAGATCTGGGACCGCCATACGAGTCATACGGTCCTCCACCGACACATCGTACCGGCGCATTGCGCGGGAACAGTCGGGCACAGTTATTATTGCTCCTGCCTCCAGCCCAACACAATGAGTATCTTTCTCGTTTACTTTCATAATTGACCTGAGAGATAAAGAGAAACAGGACAGAGCCAGCTGAGCATGTTTAGAGGAAGGGTGGTACCGGTACGCTACGGTTCTTTCCTGACCCCCCGGCCCATAACCCTACCCCCTACTCATTGACACGTGGCGAACCCTAAACCCGGGCTGTGGATTGGACTCAATCAGGGTGACCCGGCAGCACGTTGGAATCATGTGGATCTTACAGCAATGAAGGGAGGTGACAGCCGTCCTCAGCAGAACAAAAACCGTTGCGAGCGCGCATAATGCAGCGCCGCGTAACGTCCCAGTCAGCAGTGCAAACAGTGCGAGCCGACGTTGCTGTTGTTCTTGTCAATGGTAATCTTTGATTGTCGTTTCGGGTCAAATAAGAGGCAGGAAAAGCCAAATAAGCAAAAGCAGTCCGGCAAAACTCAGGAAAAGCACACACACGTACTTCGCGCATACGCACACAGTCTCTCTTCCGCCTCATTAAGAATCATGGCCACCGCTAATTAGGAATGGCCTTTATGGTACGATGCCTACCACGTCTTCGGGTGACAGTAGCGGTCATAGGCAAACAATGGGTGCATCCGGCACATGCAGGCGCAGGCGAGTCATCCCCAGGGCAAACCGGGGGCACCGGCGCATCCCAGCTCAGCGCAGTCTTCTGAGACCCATGCGAACAGCAGCAGCAGCAAGGGATGTGCAACTGGCCTGACACAACACAACTAACAGCTACTAACACTCAATGTGGACCGGGATTGACAACACACTCTATAAGAGACACCCAAGCAACGCTCTTCATCCGATCGTGCATTGGCAAACCCCTCCCACATAGCTCGCAACTCTCGACAGAAACTAACGCGTGATAAAGAGGGTACACAGCAGCAGCTCAACCCCCAGGTCAACACTGGAGTGTAGTCGACCTTGGTTCAAGCCCGGACCGACCCGCGGGTCCAACCAAGAAGGTTGAGTCAGCCGCGAGGGACGGCCACAACAGCACAGCTCCTTCACCGAAGCTAAAAGTACATTATATGTCTCACTAAGCAATAGGCAGAGGAAACCGCCATTGGTGGCAAGCAACCCGGCCAAGCCTCACAAAACCAGCAAATGTTAGGTAGCGTCACTCTTCCCTTCACGACCACACTCCTTTCTTTGATCAGCTCATTCACCACACTTCGCTTCTATACAGCAACTAACCCCCACCAGCCAACTAAGCAAGCAAGCAATAAAATAAGGGGCCTCACTCCAAGCATCCCTCACCTCTTCTCACCTCACCTCGGCTTATGGTACGACTCTCTAGCTACCATGATCGATGTTAACAACACTAGCACAGGGATTGTCTCCTCTCAAGCAGGCAAGCAAAGCAAGCGACTAGAACCGACGACAAGACCGACGTGCCATAATGGCACGTACATACCTAATATGCACCGCAGTACGGACACGAAGGGGACCACGTACTGCCATAACTGAAAGCGTTGGTACAAACCCACCCTAACAACAGCAATTATCTTTCTCAAAGGTCACCCGGCGTCCGTCAAACAAGGGCTTGCGGCGGAATACCGAGGGTCATCAGCTAACACAGGGCGCGCGGGGCCCAATCCAACACCACCTGGTCGTCAAAATTTGTCTTCGACTAACTCAGTTGTCGCTGACGGCTTCACATACTATCATCAATACACCGCCTTTCCGTCAAATCCGCTGGCCAGTTGGTAAGCTCACAGCGCGAGGCAAAAGCAGACCAATCGAACGCTGCCCGCATTGTCGAGGTAAGGAACCAGGATAAGGCCGTGCTTCTCAAGCGGCGCGAGTGCAACAAGCTCGTTCTGGGCCATAGATTTGAGCTTGGAGAGCTGAGCTGCGGACGCCTCAACAAAGGTGCACTTGCACACGCGATGTCGCCCAAGCTTGACTGCACGGCGCGGCGCGAGCTGAGCAACCTCCAGGTGCTGAGCGTCTGCAAGCTCCTTGGCGCACTCTTCCGGCAACGGCACGCTAATTTTGCAGTAAACCAGGTCACGACCGTTGGGGCCCGACTGCCAGATGCTGCCAGTCCATGCAACCGAGGCAGGAACTGCCGGCGCGCTGGCGGTTGATGCGACTGGGCTGTGCGGTGCGGGGTGTGGGCTCTTCTTCGCAGGAAGGTGCGGAACGGCGAACTCTGCCGGGCGCTGGTCGATGGGAATGTCGTCGGCCACGCTGGCCTCCTCGACAGGTGTTGTTCGCTGCCGTTTCAGCGGCCCACAGGCGTCCTCCGTGAACTCCGAATCCATCTCCTCGCTGCCCACGCGCTTGCCTGTTATAAACAAACATGTTAGTATCGGAAGACTCGGCACAAGCACAGCGCCGACACCGCCGTAGTAGAATTGCACACGTGCAAGGAACAGGCTAAGCAGACGGTATGCACCAGTATGTAGATAGCCAAGATGGTTAACCAAATGGAAAGACCAGCTGCATAGCGAAAGGTGAAGGCATATAACGCAAAAAGCGCCAAGACCCCAGCCCAACCGTCAGGAGGCCTTTAACAAAAATGACAATAAAACTGTATATATGTTTACTAACGTGTTCAGAAGTGAGCGTAACAACATAACGCAGAAGCAAAGGAATGCAGGAGCCGCGAAGACGATTGGGCCGCGCACCTGAGCAACTTGAGTGCCCGCTGCTCGAGGACTTTGTTTTTGATGCCACAACCTGTCGGTACTTCTCTACCATCTTGTGGAAGTCCAGCAAGCCGACCGCGGCTTTCCGCGCGGACTGGACGCAGCCGCGTTCGGACATTTCAAGCGCGCTGTAAAGTTGCAGTAACGGAAATGAATGAAGATGTTAATATGGTGCGAAAGGCAATCCCTTGTGCCGAAAGAGAGAAACGACTTACCGCTGAAGCATTTGCGCAATTCCCGAGCAATTCCACTGCTCGTCTCCTTGAACACATTGCAGCGCCTCACGAAGAAGCTTTGCTACAAGCTCTACAGAGTCGTCTGAAGCCGCATTGGGGTCTGCAGAGGATTGAAGCTCTGCCAGCACTGAGTACCAACGTCGTTGAGGGCTTGAACTGCACGGTGCAGACTCCAGCAAAGCGCAGGCTGCATCTCCAATAGCAACCATTTCGGTAGAGCATTTTAACAAGCACGAGAGTTGGGGGCTGCCGGCGGACGCCATGCACTAACAACTTCCGAGACAAGTCTTTTCAGAGGACACGGAAAACAGTTTACGTGAAATGTAATGGCTGTAAAACACTTTAGCACAAGAAAGTTTGTTGCGGATGCACGTCGGAGAAACAATGATGCCTTCCGACAGTTTCGGGGAGTGAAAAAGAAGATGAGGTACGGAGTACGACGACATATGCGGTCGATAATGGGCATCGATCTGCTATACAACTCGGATTACTTGCACGGCTGGCGTACTTGATTCGGACGAGATAAGGACAGCTTCGCATATGCCGGTTGGGCTACCAGACAGCCATAGCGTTGAAGCGCGACTCCAGTGCCGGTACTAGGCATGCTAAACGACCTGCACGAGGCCTGGTCTTCCCGACCTGGCAAAGCGAGGGAACTCTTTACCCGCATGTACAAGTTGATGTTCTCACGAAGCAGCTTTGGTGAGCATAAATCCCTAGCCAGCGGTGGCCGACCAAGAACCAACTGCTATGAAAGCTTGAATGGACGTGAAATTCTTGAATGGCAATAACTTGGGCTTCTAGTTGTTTGATACAGCTTACGATGTTCCGAAACTACGAGACCTCTCGGAAACTCGGCGGGCGTTTTCATTCCCTAAGGCATGGATACGCATAATGCCGCTGCAACCCTTAAAGCGATATTGTATAACTGGAGCTAGCTTAATCGTCCTTTCTGCATTCGTCTGCACTATGCGCCCCTTATCCATTGCGGTCGTTGAATGACCAGCAATGCCCCGAAGGACCAACCAGCGGAGGATGTGCCCAATTCTTCATAGTTTTAATAAACAATGAAACGTCTGGTCAGTTGATTAAAACTTAAAATGTCACGTCAACGCTATTTAAAATATAGCGCCGGGACATGGCGTAACGCCCGTCCACCCAACCGGCATGTCAGGTACACGAATCGCGACAGCGACCCCGTTATCTCCCGCTCTGCTTTACAATGGTTTCTGGAGCCTGTGCCACTTCCCTGTACCTTCATGTCCCATCAAGACACCCCGGCCATGCGCAACTGCATTTCAGTTTGCACGATGTGTCGTGCCCACCTTACCTTATCCGTACCTTGCAACCATTACATGTCCCGCTCCTCAAAGTCCTTCCTGCTGCGGCTGCAGCGCCATGCTGCCCCCAATCCCGCCCCGCATGCCCAGTGCGTTTCCCTCCTCCCAATCCCAGTCGGGGGCCTGGTGCGGCAGCAGGTAGGCCCCGCATTCCCGCCCTTCCTCGGGTGCCGCTACGCGAGGGCTACCGTGCACGCGAGGAGAGCCCTCCAAGGGCCTCCCAGCAAGGGTGCGTTGCATGCGGTGCAGCTACACAGCCAGCCAGCCGGCCGCGGCCGCGGCTGCGGCTGTGCTGCGGAAGGTCCGCCCTCCCGTGAATGCGCTGAGTCATGGGGCGTCAAGCGGCCCGACCTCTGGGGCCACTGGCTGGGTTCTCACGGGTGGTGGCTGCGGGGTGCTGGTTAGGTGGCTGCCCAGTTGGTGACTCAACAACCCTGACCACGCTGACCACCCTCGGCTGGCTAGCTGGCTGGCTGGCCGCTGACAGTGGCATTATGCGCGGGAGTTGGAGCCTAGGACAGAAGCTAGACCAGGTGTGCCAGCGGACCAGATACGGTAGTCCAATGTGTCGAGTTTTCTTGAGTGCAATTGCGAAGGATGGATGGATGGGCAGCCCTGTGTGCAATTCTCGCTGCTTCCGTATGTCAGTGTACGTCGGCATGGGGTGGTGACAGGTGGTGAGCGACATTCCTGTTTGTCCTGCAGACCATTCATGATAAAGCTTATTAATATAAACAAGCCAACAGCTTCAGACTGTAGACGTCCTGTATCTTCCCTCACAAGCAACAACAGAACGTCCTCTCCATGTGGGCAAAGGTGCGTCATGCTCACATCCCGCCAAACATCCCGCCAATGCTTAACCGCTTCCCAGCCTTCAACTGCAAAGCATCAAGCCTTTCAATTGTCCTCTTTTTGAAACTGCTGTGCAGTTTATAACTGCGCTCGGCTTCGGTGAGGGCGGCCGGACGGGTATCGGCCGCCGCACCTCCGCGCCAGAGGGCGCCTCCTCGCCCCTGACGCGACATGAGCGCAGCATCGATGAAATGCGAGACTTTGAGCGAGATCTTCGCAAGTTTGAGAAGCATGTTCGAGACTACAAGGCATCAACTGAAGGTGAGGAGCTGTGTCTGGCTGTAGGCAAAAGGCGCGCGAAAAGTCGGAGGCTATGACTGTCCGGATGAGTCAGCATCCTACGTGACATGTCGCTTGGTCTGCGGCGCATGTTTGGAAAGTGCTTACCTCTGCAGATAGGATGATGGAACGGCTGCCATGTTTTTTTCGTGTTGCTTTGCTCTACGAAACGCGAAACGCAAAAGAAACTGGGAACGACCCATGGGTCACTGCTCGCACGGTACTGGCTTGCACCGCTGCGAAGCGCTCCGGGGTGCCTCTATACAGAGCCCTTCTGTATGAAATAACAGTCCCGTTGTTATGGCATTGTATATAATTAGTGAGGCTCCGTTTGCTACAGTATTTTGTCAACCGCCGTTTCCGCTCATCTTGCATCTCTCCTTGTCCCTCTCCCTCACCACCACAACTAACCTCCCCTTCTTCTTTCCCCCCAACGCAGTCTTCCTGGGCGGCTTCAGCGCCTTCCTGCGCGACTCCCAATTGCCCCGACTGTACGACACCGTACCCGCAACCGCCGGCCCAACCGACATCACAACCGCCACAACCGCTCCAACCGACGCCGACAGCACTTCCGCCGCCACCCCCGAAGGAGCCCCGTCCGCCCCGCCTGCCCCCTCTGCCTCCCCGCATGGCCCCGGGGAGCAGCTGGTGGTGGTGGAGCCGCCCCCTCCCGCGCTGCACTCGCAGCTGTACGGCAGCGACTTCCACTCCTCGCTGCTGGGGGGCGTGGGGGCGGGCGCGGGGGAGCGGTTCGAGGCACTGCTGCTGCCGCTGAGTGTGTGGCTGGGCACGTATGAGGATGCCAAGGTGGGGCCGGGAGGGGGTGTGGGAGGGTGGTGTGACAGCGGCGGAGAACTCGCGTGCCCAGATCTCACACCACCTCACGTGCTTTCTTCCCCCCTCTCTGCTCCGCCCTCTCCTCTTCTCACCCCTCACCTCCTCTTCTCCCCTCTTTACCCCCTCCCCCAGCTGCGCCTCCAAGCCGCACGCAAGCTGGAGTCCCGCGCGTTCGGCCGCAAGCACCTGCCGCACCTGCACTCGCACACGCATGCACCCGCCGCCACCACCCCTGCCGCCGCCGCCGCCACCCCCACTCCGGAAGCAGCTGCCGGCCCCGCTGCCACTGCCGAGGGCGAGGGCGTCACAGGCAAGGAGCAGGCCGCCGCTGCAGCCACCACCACAGCCGAGGCGGCGGCGGCGGGGGAAGCACGTGCTGAGGGAGGGGCGGGGGCAGTGCCCGCTGCCGCCGCGGCTGACACCACTGCTGCTGGTGGTGGTTCTGTGCATGAGGAAGATGGTGAGGAGGCGGAAGGGGAGGCGGGGAAGGAAGGAAGGGAAGGTGGAGGGAAGCCAGGCAACGGGGCAATGGGGTTTAGGATGTGCGGCTCGGAGGGCGTTAAGGCCGGTTGGTTGGGGAGGATACCGGTATCGCCCCCTTCTCCTACCCAACTCTCACCTCCCCCTTCCCGCCTCTTCCCCCTCTACCCCTCTCCTCCCTCCCAAAGCCTCCGCTGCCTCCGAGTTCCGACGCGCCGAGCAGCTGCTGGCGGAGGAGGTGGGCTGGCTGGTGCGCGGGGCGGCGGGACTGCGGGCCTGGGCGGCGGGGCTGCTGGCGGCGGGGGCGGCGGGGGTGCCGGTGGCGGCAGGCGGGGGAGCAGGAGCGGGAGGAGGCGAGCTGGGGCCGGTGGGGGTGCTGGAGCCGCTGCCTGCGAGCATTGCGGTGAGGGGGGCGGGTGGGGCGGGGCGGAGGCGGAGCAGGGCGAGGCGGGGAGGAGGAGGAGAAGCATGCGTGCATGGGGGCTCGCGGGTTAGGCGGCGATGGAAGGAGGTGGTGGGAGGATGCGTGAGAAGGGGCCGGAGGATTGGCATGTGTTGCGACAGGTCACCCCCTCATCTACATCACCGTCTCTTTATCCATCTCTCTCCCCAACGCCACACCCACGCCATGCCCCCGCGGTGCCCCCCCCCCCCCCAGGCTACCCCCATTGCTTTGCCCTAACTTGTGGTCTCCTATGGTTTGGTATGGTCTTTGACCCCCCGCCCCTCAGGCTGCTCCCATGTCGAGGAGGGCCAGGGACAAGGAGTCCCACTCCCGCACTCGGGAGCAGAAGGAGAGGGAGAGGGAGGCGGGCAAGCAGCTGCACACCGGGGTAGCAGCAACAGCAACAGCAGCAGGAAGTGATGGTGCGACCGCCGAGGTGCCGGCCGCAGGGGGCGCAACTGGGGTGACGGGAGCGACTGAAGGCAGGGAAGCGGCGGGTGTGGCGGGTGTGACGGGTGCGGGCGATGTAGCGGCCGGCAGCCCTCCTCCTCCTTCCACTGCTGCGGCAGCTGCTGCTTCACCTGCGGCTGCTGCTGCCCCCACCGCCGCCTCCACAGCTGCACCACCATCACCACCACGCGAGCCGCCGCCCCCGGCTGCCTCCCAGGAGTCTCAGGCACCTGCTGCCCCTCCCTCCCCCTCTCCTTCTCCTTCTCCTCCCGCCACTACCACCACTGCCACCACCCCCTCAGCCGCAGTCGCAGGCACGAGCACTACTACCGGTGCCCCCAGCAGCCACGACGCAGCGGCAGCAGCAGCAGCAGAGCCCGCTGCCGGCGCCACTACCGCCCCCAGCACTGCTGAGCCGTCAGACACCCCTGGGGCACCAGGAACACCGGCAGCAGCAGCAGGAACAGGAGGAACAGCCGCGCCCGCAGCAAAGGGAGCGAGTGGAGGAGGAGACGGAGGCGGAGAGCAGCGGGCTGCGGCGGCGGAGGCGGCAGGGGAGGAGGAGGAGGCGGGTGGGGCTGGCCGGGCCCCCGAGGTGGTGGCAACGCAGGAGGCGGAGGGGGTGCCCGAGGGGAAGAGGGCGGAGTTCGGATGAGGGGAGGGGTGAAGATCTGAGAAAGGTGTGCTACGAAGATTGGCCGTAAGAGGTAGCCTACTGGAGAGTGGACTGTCGGAAGATGTACGACGTCCCCACCATAACGCCGACGGGAAGGTGTGTTGATAAGACTGGCCGCGAGTGGGGAGGTGTGTTGGAATAAATGGCCGTGAGGCGGAACGTCCTGTCATTTTCGAAACATGAAGTCCTCCCAGTGTAGCTTGGATCGTGTATAAATGGTGTAGTCGAGGTGTGAGAGATAGGGTGCTGCACTAGAATACGGAAAGATCATTTCGATGGGATCCCTTTTCCCACATAGCTGGCACGGTTAAGGTGGATTTTGAGGTAACACCAATCATGTTGGCCAACGAAAAGGCCGAGAGTTTTGGCTTTGCTAGTACTGGTGTTGTGTGATGCGACACTGTGTATGTAGATTGCTGTTGATTGCTGTACACGTTTTCCTAATTGGTGATAGTTGGTGATGTTGCATGCGTGTAAGAAAGATGGTCCCTCGCAGATCGCAGGCCACAGCCGGCAAGACAGCTGTGCACCCACAGGCCTGCAAACACCGATATAGCACACACTAGTTAAAATCCCGGCAGGTTATGGCAAGGTCAAGTCCATGAACGGTCCTGTGTGACACAGCTTTCTCTACTTCTCCTTTCCCCTTCTACCTTGCACAGTACCACACCCAAGGGCCGTGTCCGTCCTGTGGCTCGCCTCCTGGATTGCACGCGCGTCGCAAGGCCCCCGGGAACTGGGCACGAGCGAGCCGGCGTCCCCTCACACACCCTATACCCCTGCTGTTTGCATAACCCCAACCGCCCCATCGCTGCCTGCTTTTACCCCACACCGCTGCCCTAACCCTACAACCTCCCCGTCACCCACCTCAGCCCCCTAAGTCCCCTTCCCCTAATCCCACCCAATATCACCTTTCCCCTGCCCGTCATACAGGTTGTCAGTTTCCTCTACTTAGCCCATGCACGCATGCACGCTCCCGCACCCAGCCCACCCACGCAGTGCTTCCGTACAACACTGTGCCGTCCAACACCGCAAACCCCGATCATCACTTTTGGTGGTCACCTGTGCGTCTCCCCCCGGTTACCCCTGTGTTTTACCCCTGCTTCGTCTGCTGCCCCCTCCGCTGCCCCCCCCCCCTTGCTGCCCCCTCCCCTGCCCCCGCCCCCTGCTCCCCCTGCTGCTAGTGTCCCAGGGCAAGCTGGTAGATCTGGTCGTAGGTGGCCACGAAGTGCGGCTCCAGACCCTGGGGAAGGGGGGGGACGGGGGGCGGAGGATAAGCACTCGGTGCATACCGGTATTCGGTGCCTAATAGATAACGCAGGGTAAGACAGTTGCCCCAACCTGTGGTGGTGGACCAATGGTTCCCTCTATCTCCCGCCCATCTACCTCCCTCCCCCCCGCCCACCTCCTTGAGCTCCTGCCCCAGCTCCTCGTACTCCGCCCGGTTGCCCTCGGGGAACACCACAACCCTCACGCCGCTGCGCCGGGCCGCCAGCACCTTCTCCTTCACACCGCCGATGGGAAGCACGCAGCCGGTGAGCGTCACCTCGCCTGGGGGGAGCGGGGGAGGGGGGGAGAGGGTGGTGGTGGGTGCAGGGGGTAGGTTGCAGGGGAGGGGGGCAGCTGAGGGTGTAGGTGGGTTGGGTCGGAGGGGCGAGGGGTGGGGTGAGCGGGGACGACAAGAAAGGAGAAGACGGTAAGGAAGCAGAGACGTCCACCCCTGGTGCTGGGAACGCATCCAAACCAACATCCACCTGCCACCCTCCCCTCCCTCCCTCGGCCCCACCCACCCGTCATGGCCAGATCCGGCTTCACGCTCTTCCCCATCGCCAGCGACAGCAGCGCCGTCACCAGCGTGCAGCCCGCGGAGGGGCCGTCCTTGGGGGTGGCGCCCGCCGGCACGTGCACATGCAGCGCCGACCCCGCCAGCACCGCCGCCGCAGCGGGGTCGCGGTCTGCCAGGAAGTTGCGTGCAAAGGTGTGGGCGATGGTTGCCGACTCGCGGAACACGTCGCCCAGCTGGCCGGTGGTGGTGAGGGAGCCCTTGGCTTCGGAGCCGGACACCTTGGCGGCCTCAACGTAGAGGGTGGCGCCGCCCAGGGGGGTCCAGGCTAGGCCCATGACCACACCTGAAGGGGGTGGGGTGATGGAGGAGAGGAGAAGGGAGGGGGAGCTGAGGTGTGGGTGGGAGTGGCGAGAAGGGGGGAGCGGTGACGGTCCTGTTGTGCCAAAAGCCCGCTGCTCATTCCCGCTTTCATACCGGGGCAGGGTACAAGGTGCTTCACCGCAGAGCGCCCATTGCTACCGCAGCAGCACCAGCTGCCCCGACCCGCAACGAACAACAGGAGGTTCCCCGTTCCCCTCTTGCTCCCCTCCCCCTCCCACCTCCCGCTCCCCGCCCACCTCCCCACACATCTCCCCGCTCCCACTCCCCCCCCCGTCTTTCAGTTCGTCCGTTTTCCTTATTTCCCCCCACCTCTCTCCCCCCCTCCCCCCACCTGGCGGTGTGGTCTCATAGAACTTGTCCCGCGCGAAGGGCGCCTGCCCCACATACTCCTTCAGCTGCTCCCGGGCGATCACCACCGGGGGACCGTCGTACACCACCCGCACCTTGCCGCTCTTGCTCTTGCCGTCCTTGCCGTCCTTCTTGCCGTCCTTGCTGCTGTCCTTGACATTACCACTGCTGCTGCCGCTGCTGCTGCCCTCGCTAGGAGCCTCCGCCTTCTCCTCCACTTTATCAGCACTAGCGCTACCACTATCACTCGAAGACTCGTTAGAAGACGCCGCCGCCTCTTCCTTACCCTTACCCTCCTCCTCCTCCTCCTCCCTCACCGGCCGCGCCCCCGCGCGCACCAGCTGCAGTGCCACCTTGCGGTATACCTTCTCGATGTGCTTCTTCAGGTTGCGCACCCCCGCTTCGCGACAGTACTCGCTTATGAGCGACTCCAGGGCGGGTTCGGTGAGGGAGACGGAGGCGGGCGGCACGCCGGCCTCGGAGGCGGCGGAGGGCTCCAGGTAGCGGCGGGCGATGGCGCGCTTCTCGTCTGGGTGGGGGGGGGGGAGGAGGGGAGGGAAGGTGGAGGTGGAGGAGTGGTGAAGTAACCGTGTGATAAGGCGTCATCGGGGTTCGCAACATGTGAGCCACCCTAAACTTATAAAACCCTGCAGCCTGCAGCCTTCCCAAGCCGCCCAATCCCTCACTCCCATCCCCCACCAGCCCACACACCCCTCCTCTCTCCCCTCCTCCCCCCCTTCCAATACGCCCCACCTTGTGCGTATCCTGACAGCCGGATGACCTCCATGCGGTCCAGCAGCGGTCCGGGGATGGTGTCCAGCGAGTTGGCGGTGCACACGAACAACACCTGGGGGGGGGGCGGGGGGGCAGGAGTGGGAGTTGGAGTGAAGGGAGAGTGGAGGGAGGGTTGGTGTGTACGGGACTAGCATTACTACCGGTACTATTACAGGGTGCAGGGAGGGTTGGGGCGATGGGGAGGGTGAGGGCAGTGTGAGGTTAGTAGGTGAGGTGAGGAGGGATACATACTTGTATCTAGGGACGGGCAAGGCAATGCCGACCTCTATAGTGGTTGCAGCAGCAGGCACCGGTGCGTGCGTGGGTGCTTCCCTGGGAAGCAAGGGACCCGCCGACCCATGGGTCCATGCCCCCCCCCTGCTCCCTACCCCCTCCCCCCCACCCACAAGCAGTAGACAACTAGAACAGCCAGCTTTCTTCCGCCCGCTCGCTGGAGTGTCAACCTTTCATCCTCATCGCGGACCCGGTATCGGTAGGGAATACTGACCAACACTTTGTACTGTGACACCCTGCCGCCTCCTACCCCCATTGCTTTGCCTAACATGTGGACTCCTATGGTTTGGTGTGGTATTTAACCTCACCTTGCTCAGGTCCAGCGGCAGGTCCAGGTAGTGGTCCAGGAACGCGGAGTTCTGCTCGGGGTCCAGCAGCTCCAGCAGGGCGGAGGCGGGGTCGCCGGTGTGGCCGCGACCCAGCTTGTCTACCTGCATTGGGGGGGGAGGGGGGCATACGTGTGAAAAGTGAAGTAACTGGGGTCCAAGTTGGGTGGTAGAAAAGAGCAAACCATAGGAAACACGTTGGGGAGAAGGGGGGAGAGGCGGGGTATGGAGGTAACAGGTGAGCAACGGCCACTATGAGACTGATGTCCGCCACTGGCGATGCAACGTGCAAGTGAGGAACCTACCGGTAACACGGACGATAGTTACAAGGAGCATGAGCAGGGGTATCTGGAGGAGCCTTTTTCTTCCGATGTGGACTGTTACAGAGGAAGGATAGGAAGCCTGTGTCTGTCCGGCAACCGCCCTTCGTCTGCCCCTCCCCCTGCCCCTTCTCGCTGGCCTCCCAAGCTCTTCTTCTTTTCCCTCCCTCCCCCGCCCCTCCTCCCTCCTCCTGGTCTGGTATGGTCTTAGACCCCCCCGCCCCACCTCGTCAATGAGCACCAGCGGGTTGGACGACCCGGTGGACTTGAGGCACTGCACCAGCTTGCCGGGCATGGCACCCACGTAGGTGCGCCTGGGGGGGGAGGGAGGGAAAATAACTGGTAAGTGCAGGAACTGGAGGGGAGAAGAGAGCATGGGCGGTGCAGCCGCTCCAGGACAGAAATAAGGCACAGGTTGCTTTCACACCCTGTCAGATGCCCCCTCTTCAAGCCCCTACATGTATATTACGTCCCCCTTATGGTCTTCACTCTCTTCTCCCCTCCCCCTCCCCTCCCACCTGTGTCCCTTTATCTCCGCCACGTCATGCAGCCCCCCCACTGAGAAGCGGTAGTAGTGGCGGTTGAGGGCGGTGGCGATGGAGCGGCCGATGCTGGTCTTGCCCACACCGGGGGGACCCACCTAGGGGGGGGGTGAGGGGAGGAGGGGAGGAGGGGAGGAGGAGGAAGAGGGGTGAGGGGCGCTGAGGTCGTACCACGACGTGTAATCCAGGGGCCCATAGCAGCCAAACCTACGATGGTGCTGTAGGGTGGGTGGGAGCCCTGTTGCCCCAGTGCTGGCTGGCTGCCTGTCTGACTGCCTGTCTGGCTTGCGGCAGGAGAGTATGCGGCCATTCATGCACCCCTACCTATCCTCCCCCCCTTCCCCAGCCCCCCCCCCCCCTCCCCCTCCCCCCCTCCCTACCAGGCACAGTATCTTGCCCTGCGCGCTGCCCCTCAGGTGCGACACCGCGATGAACTCCAGTATGCGGTCCTTCACGTCGTCCAGACCGTAGTGCTCGTCATCAAGGACCTGCGGCAGGGGGGAGTGGGGGGGGGAGAGGGGAGGGAGGGGGGAAGGAGATGAGAAGTGCAGCAACTGGAGTCCCCATTCCAGATTCCGACACATGGAGTGAGGGCATACGGAGATAGAGGAGGCGAGGAAGGAGTATGGGAGAGGGGGGAGCAGAGGGAGGGGGGCTGCTCTAAGGATATGGACCAAAACAGGAGGGGGTGGAGAGCAGGTCAGGCCGGTGTTGTTTCCACCCTACCCCCCCCCCAGCCCCACCTTCTTTGCCCTCCCTGCCCCCACCTTCTTTGCCCTCCCCCCCCCCCACCTTCTTTGCCCTCCCCAGGTCGAACACCTCCTCCGTGGTGCAGCCCCAGGGCAGGCTGGTCAGCCACTCCAGGTAGGTGCGCGTGATGTTGAACTCGGGGGACACGGGCTCCAGGCCGCCCAGCTTGTCCAGCTCGTCCTTTGGAAAGGGGGGGGTAGGGGGGAGGGGAGGAGGGGAGGGAGGAGGGGAGGAGGGATGGGGGTTAGGATACCGAAACCGGATTCTACATCAGCCCGGAGCATCAGCCAGTCGCCAGCTGGGGGATAGGGTTGGGAGAGGAACGCGTACGAGGCAGGTGTAAGAGGCAAGTGTATGGCATGTGTCATGCATGCGTACAGCAGATGTAAGGGGCAGGTGCGCCCCCCTCCTCACCTGCACCACCTTGGCCACCTCTGCCGGCGCCACCCCCCGCTTCTCCTCCCACCGCTCCTTGAACCGCTGCAGCAGCGCGCTCTTGTCGTCCCGCTCCAGCCCCAACTCCTTCTTGATGCTCTTCAGCTGCTCCATCAGCAGCATGCGCCGCTGATCCTTAGCGATCTTGCCCTCTACCTGGGGCCCAAGAGAAAGGGGGAGGGGGGGGAGGGGGAGGGAGGGGGAGGGAGGCGCATTAGGTAAACTGAGCCGCGGGAGGGAGGGGAGGGAGAGGGAGGGAGGGGTAACGCTTGCGTGGCGGTGCTACCACCGGGGAGGCGGATATTGGCGGGCGGGTGGCTCACGTGCCGCTGCCGAATTCCTTCCCATATCCCGCAACCACCCCTGCACCCCGGCAACCCGCCCCCCGCACCCCCCGCCACCCCCACCTGTTCCCGTATGTCGGCCTGCAGCTTGCACAGCTCCACCTCCTTCTTAAGCAGAGCCAACACCATGCGGGCCCTGCAAGGTGGGGGGGACGCGGGGGGAGGGGGGTAAAATAAGGAAACTGACGAGGCAACTAACAAGCTGTGTGCATGGGGGGGGCGCAGGTGGGTTAGTAAACCACCCATGGGGCTTCTCGGAACCGAGGGGGTGGGTGGGTGGGTGGGTGGGGTGAGAAGGGGCATGGGTTGAGGTGTGGGCGGCCGTGAGAAGCGGGTTGGACCACGCTCGGAAAGGGAACCGCAGCCAATCCTCCCCACAATCCCCTCTCCTGCTCCTCCCCCCAAACTCGTGCCCCCATTAACCTGCCCTTCCTATGGTTGGTCTATTCTGTCCCACCCTCCCACCCCCATGTTGCAAACCATGTTGACGCTTTATCACACATTCAGTTTGACGTTTCCTTGGAACACCCCCACCCCCCCGCTCCCCCCCCCACACCTCTCCGGCACGCTCAGCGCCTCCAGCACCCCCTGCAGTGTGGCATCATCCGCGGAGGTGAGGCTGGCGGCCGCATCCACCAGCCGGGACATGTCCTGCAGGTCGATACTGCCGGCTGGGGGGAGAGAGGGGGGGGAGGGGGGGAGAGGGAAGGGGGGAGGGGGGGGTTGAGGGGTTGGAAGTGAGGGGGGGGGGATTCGCGCATCTATCTCTCCATGCCTTGTCCGTTACCTACACCGCAGAACCGCCCCCTTGAAGCGCCGTCTTCCTCCCTTCTGCCCCCCCTCGCTCCCCCCCTTTGCTTTGCTCTAACCGGCGGCTTCCTATACGGTGTAGCATGGTCTTTGGCCCCCCCTCCTTCCCCTCCCCCCCCCTCCCCGCCCCGCTCACTTAGGCTGAGCAGCGTCCTGAACTGCTCGCCGTACAGCGGGTTGAGCTGCAGCAGGTCGCGCATGGTGTTCACGATCTCCATGCTGGTGGCCTGGGGGGGGGAGGGGAAGAGGAAGGGGGTTTGGGTAGGAGTAGCAAGGTGTATGTGTGAGGTGTCAGGAGCGTTGCGGGAGCTGGCGGGGTTGAGCAAGGGAGAGCAGCCCTCTGCCCCCAGGACAGCCCTCAGGCAGAGAATGGTACGGCAGAGAAGGGAAAGGAAGGTACGGTACGGCAGAGAACGGTATGGTACGACACACCGCGGTGCTGTACGGCACAGCGCCTGCCTCCTACCTTGAGGATGTCATCGCTGGTGTACGACTCGTCCCTCAGGTGGTCGATGTGCACTCGCAGGGGGTCGGAGGAGATCTGGGGGCGGGAGGGTGGGAGGGTGGGAGGGCGGGTGGGAAACAAGGGGGCGGGTGAGGCGGCATGCCGTTGCCTTGCAGGTTCACAACCCGGCGAACTGGGGAGGGCCTAATGCTCTGAGAGCCCCTCTCCAGGCTCCCCTCTCCATTCTGCTCGAGCCACCTCCCTCTCCCCCTCCCTCTCTCACCACTTTGGTTTTGCGCACTCGCCGGTGCCCCAGCAGCAGCAGCTGAGCCGAGTCGCCGCTGTCGCCCGCCAGCACGGTGTGGACCTGGGGGGGTTGGAGGGAGATGGAGGGGAGAAAAAAGGAATCCTAATGTGTGGTTTTTTTTCGACGTGGACTGTTACAGAGGAAGGACAGGATAATGATACAAGGGGAGAGGGGAAGGGGCAGAGTAATGAGTGTACGCCGCAGGTGGGGTGCGAGGCATGCAGAGAAGAGAGGGCCGCTGTGACCCGCGGGTCACCCAAAGCCCCACTCGTGACAGCGACCACAGCCCACACGCTCCAGCACAAGGGACCCGCCAGACTCCAACTCTCTGCCGCTTCCTGCAGCTCCTCCTCGACCTGTGTCGGCCCCCGCCGCCCAGCCAGCCCACCATGCTGGCCAGTGCGGCCCCGGCCCCGGACCACCACCACAAACCCGCAGCTCACCTGCCCCGCGTCTGTTACTCTTCCTCCTCTCCTTCAACCCAGCCACCCACCCACCCCACTGGCTTAGCTGATTCGGGCTGGGCGGGTCGGGCTGGCTCACATGTTGCAAACCATATCACACGGTCAGTTGGTTGTTTCCTCTCCCCCCCCCACCTGCGCAAAGGTGCCAATGTCGTACAGGTGCGATGCGGCATCCCCCGCCTCCGCCGCCTGCGGGATACCAAACATGTTGGTGCTCTGCTGGGCCTGCGGGCCCTGGCCGCCCTGCTGCTGGGAGGAGGAGGAGGAAGATGAGGAGTCGGAGGAACGCTTCAGGAAGGCTCCCACGTAGGCATGAGCGCTGCGAGAGGGGGGAGAGGGAGGGGTGCAGGCGGAGGAGGTGAGGGGAGGTGAGGGGAGGTGAAAGGGGGGGGGGTGCGGAGAGGGCGGGGAAGGACAGGTGGGCAATGTGGCCCCAGGCAGGGCTGAGCATGCGGGGGTGTGAGGAGTTGGGGATAGTTATCAGGTTCAGCACGTTCCTTTCCATATTTCTGTAATGCAAGTCATGGAGTGGAAAGCGACAATCGTTAACCGGGTCAGCTGCTGCTGCCGTAGCCATTGCCAGCGGCTTGCCGCGCCCCTCCAACCGTCAAACCACTCACGAACTCACCCCTGCCGCTTGACCTCCAGGATCTCCTTAACTAGCGCCTCATTCTTGCTGATGATGACCGGCGTGTAGATGCCGGGGAACAGGGGCTTGCGAGACAGCTCCACAACGAACACCTTGTGGTGCTTGCGCTCGGGACCCGATGGCACCAGGGCATCATCGGCGGAGGCATCGGCGCCGCTGCGACCATTGCTGTTGCTGCCGCTGCTGCCAGCAGCGCCACTGCTGTCTGAGTCAGCGGGCTCCTTGTGCTTGTTGCCAAGGCCGGCCCTGTCGACATACGACAGGTGATGGACTCATGCTGCATTCGCTATCTTAATTTGCATGAACTAACGGCGCGTTTGTTAGGTGTGTTCGTCGTTACCTTCGATTAACGACAGAGAATCCTTACTTACCTAAATAGCTTGCCCAGCAGCCCAGATCCACCAGAGGAATCACTGTCGCTCGAGGAATTGCGCGTTTGCTGTAGTTGCCATAACGTACTCTGGTATTGTAAGTAGTAGTAGCGCCGGTTGCCTAAATGCAATAGGCTGCGAGAAAGCGCGTGGGGTCTCATGCCTTCGTCAGGATGTTTCCAGTAAGCTCTACGTTCTTGGCTACCTAGCACTTCAGTTACGCATAACAGGCTAGGAACTTACGAGGGGTATCACTTGCACTGGCTAGATGTGTGCTATCTGCAGCTCGGAGTAATGATTGGTAAGAGTCGCGATGTGCCGTAACCATCGGATGTTGTACAGCTTCTTCTAGGCCCAATCGCCATCAATACAGGCTCTACTTTCTACACCATGGGCATTGTATCCAGCACCGCAAAGAAACCGGGCAAAGCTAGGACCGGGCAATCCCCCGCATCTCTTTTAGTTCAGCAACAACGACAGCAGCAAAGCGGACACGTCAGCGATGAGGCCTTAGAAGCAGAACTGCGCGCTGCTCAGGAAGCAGCGCTCCGGTTGACCCAGGGTGTCGACCTCCTGGCGCAGGAAATCCGGCTGGAGCAGCAGCTGGCCGCGTTAGATGAAGAAGGTCTAGATGAAGATGGCGAGGTTGCAGGCCAGCAAGGAGCTGAAGACGAGGATGTTGACCTCGATGGCTTGGGCTCCGAGGAGCTTGCTGAGCTCGAGGATGAGCTGCAGGTGCTCAGTTGAAAGGAGGGCTGGGAAGGGTTAAGGAATGGGGGCTGGTTAAACAGGAAGGTCAGGGGGCGACTGAGGCAGACAAGGGGTGTTGGTAGCGGCCCCCTAGCGGGTGTTGCAAGCCACAAAACAATGAAAGGTTGGAAGTTAAGGCATCGCCCCCCATGTCGATGGATCCACGGGAGCACCTTGCATGGCGGGCGTCCCACTCCCGCCTCTTCCCGGCCTCATCTGGCTCCCTGTGGGCCTGTTGGGCGGTCACATGTGCAGCTGTACGGCACCAGAGCGACCTGGTGCCGTCTTCCCTGACTGTACGACCACGCTGTGACAACTGTGTACGACATCCCCGCTGACGCATGTCGATATGTGACGTCACCCTGACCGCCCTGCAGGAACTAGAGCGGGAGGTACTGGGAGGGGCCGAGGAGGAGGAGGAGGCGGAGGAGGCTGCCCTGCATGCCTCCGCTGGGGCCAGCCAGGCGGCTGAGGCGCAACCGACCCAGGCAGCAGCAGTGGCGGCGGTGGCGGCCGCCGTCACCTCCGCGGCCGAGTCGGCTGCTGCTGCGGCGGCGCTGCACCCCCGGGCGGCAGCTGCACTGGCCCGCACGGCCAGCAAGGTCGCGAGCAGGGCGGAGGCGCGCGTGGCGGCGGAGGTAGGCAGGAGGGCGGAGGTGGAGGTGGACGAGGTAGGGGCGGAAGCGGGGGGAGAGGGAGGAGCAGCGGAGGAGGAGGAACCAGGGAAAGCGGCACCGACGACAGCTTCGGGGCCAGCGGAAAGGACAGCGGAAGCTGCAGTGGAGGGATCGTCTGGGGTGTCGGGGAGATCAGGGGCGGAGGGGGGAGCAGACGGGGCGGCAGTGAAGGCAGCCAAGGAGGAGGAGGCGGTAGTGGAAGCAGTGAAGGAGGAGGAGGCGGCAGTGGAGGCAGCCAAGGAGGAGGAGGCAGCAGTGGAGGAGGGGGAGGGGGAGCCGGCTGTTCCCCTACTGGCGGGGTGAGGACTCCGGTATGAGCGTGCTTCGGATGAGTGGGGATGTGCTGGTGAGGGCGGCTGGATTCTAGTGGCGTGGGCGCGTATGCATAAAAAAGAACTACGTATTAGGTTAATGGCAGGCTGTTGTAAGTCAGGACTGTTACTGGATGTAGCTTAACGCGTAGGTTAACACGGTGTCGTGAAGAGGTGCTGGAAGAGCGGGTGGCAATCCATTCCAGCAAGGGACAAGAGTAGGACGAGCAACGCGGATGAGGTGATTATCGCGCCCTCTACTTTTAGTAATAGTGACTATAGTGTACGGCAAACAGGCGGGGTGGTGTGCGGCTGGGGGCTGAGGTGTGTGGCACAGGGCACTGTGTGCATGGCTGCTGAGCGGCAGGTGCGGTCTGGCGGGGTGTAGGGACACACATCGGTGCATCGGGTTGTTGTCGTGGCGGCGGGTTTTCAGGTCATTTCGGGTCAAAACAAGTAGAGCAGAGGCTGCAATGCTGGTAGACACCTACCGCGGGGGGGGGCATGCAGCTGTGTGGGGCATGCATGCAACTCGTAAGTAAACGAAAAAACTAAAATTCGAAAGGACTCACAAAGTTGCAATGCACTTCGTCGTGGGCCGATACAGTCTCAGTGCTCCCCTCCTACCTCATTCGTGCATCTCGGTAGAGAGGATCTATTTATTCAATGTCACCAGGCACCAAGCTATACCACCCACCGATCAAGCTGCGTTAACGCCCCCGGTGTACAGCTAACAAGCTAGGGGTGGATGCCTGGGTCAGTGTCTGGCGTCTCAAACCCGGCTGCTATATAAGGGCTAGCGTTCAGGTGGCGAGAACCACGTGCGCCATCCTGCCGTTCACACAACCTTTCACACTTCCTCCCACCGCAATACAACCGAAGCCAACATCCAACGCAACGCTGTTGCGCCTGTGGACGCCTGTTGGCAATCCCCACCTGCCACTCAGCCCTTACATGTGAACACTTTCCGCCTCCCAAACAAACCCTCAACCTAGCAATGGATGAAACTGTCTAAAACGAGGCTGTTATGAATTCCCCCAGCATCGGGTGTCACATGCTTGTCTCCCCAACGCATGTAGCTATTGGAATGAGGCGTGCCGACCCTGCCCCTATCGCTACCTTGGCAGCACCCGCTGCTGCCGCGGCTGTTGCTCCCGCAGGCCTCATCATCTAATACAACCCCTCCTGCTCCACCTCCTGCTGCTGCTCCACCTGCCCCTCCTCCTCCTCCAGCCCCACCCCTGCCGCCTGCAGCAGCTGCGCCAGGTACGCAGTCCTCCGCGCCGCACTGCCCAACTGCTGCCAGCGCTGAGCCACCAGCACCGCCACACGCCAGCCGCGCTCCTAGGAAGGGGGAGGGGAAGCGTGCGAGGAGGTTTGAGGAAGGGGAAGGAGTTGGAGTTGGAGGATTGAGACATGGAACGGCGGGACAGGACATACGGCTGGGGGACACACTTTATCCCGCCGGACGAGAGTAAGGCCCTGAACCACCCCGGCAACCCAGTCACCCCACCCCAGCCCAGCCCCGCCCCGCACCCCCCCTCACCCTGAGCAGCTGCACCGAGGCGAACAGCGGCCCCAGCGGCTGCCCCGCAGAGTTGCTCGCAAAGTCCGCCGCCTCCGCCAGCAACACCACCGCACCCCGCCGCTGCTGCCGCCCCTGCTGCCGCTGCGGAGTCATCACCTCCGCCGGCCTCAG
The DNA here is from genome assembly GCA_021605115.1 of Astrephomene gubernaculifera. Lineage (NCBI taxonomy): Eukaryota > Viridiplantae > Chlorophyta > Chlorophyceae > Chlamydomonadales > Astrephomenaceae > Astrephomene > Astrephomene gubernaculifera. The sequence goes on along the minus strand of BMAR01000042.1, from coordinate 707,674 downwards.
CTCCACCGCCGCCGTCAGTGCCAGCGGAAACAGCGGGTGCGTCACCAGTAGCCGAGGCGTGAAGCCCAGCTGCCGAGCCGCCGCCGCCACCGCCGCCTGCTGCGGGTGCCGCCGACGCAGCGCTGCACGCCAGGTGGAGACCAGGGGGCCTACCAGGCCCGCTTGGGCTAGACAGCCGCTGCTGCTGCTGCTGCTGCCGCTGCTGCTGCTGCCGGCAGCCCTTGTCATCGTCACCCCGTTCCTATGAGCTGTCGTGCGTGTTGGTGTCGTAGTAGCAGCGGTGGCGAGGTGCGCCTCCGCTGCCCCCCTGACTGCGGGTGCGGGTGAGGCGAGCAGCAGGGCTAGCGCCTCCGCCACTATGAGTGCGACACCGGGATCCAGGGAGGGGGGCGGAGGGGAGGAGGAGGGGGAGGAGGGGGAGGAGGAGGAGGAGGAGGAGGGGGAGCGGGGGGCGGTTGAGGCAGCCACCTCTGCCAGACGGCGCACTAAGCAGTCCACTGAAGCCAGGAAGCTGTCCAACGAGCCTCTGCTGCTGCTGCTGTTGTTGTAGCTGGCGTCCTCTCCTTCCTCTTCCTCCTCCTCCTCCTCGTCATCATCATTATCATCACTGCCATCTTGGAACTGGTCTTCGCCCTCGCTCCCACCCTCCTCCAGCTCTCCCTCCTCCTGCCCCTCCTCCCCCTCCCCCTCCCCCACCGCCAGCAGCTGCTGCGCCGCCAGCGCCCACAGGCCCACTGCCGCCTGGTGGCCGGTGAGGCGGGGCGCCAGGCGGGCCAGCAGCGAGGGGCGCGGACCCGACCAGCGGAGGCACACGCCCGCAGTCAGGTGAGCCATAGCCCAGGTGCCCTGAGAGGGGTTGTCAGGGAGTAGGGAGGGAGTTTAGGGGTAGGCAGGCAGGGATATACCAACTATGGTGGCATGTTTTTTCTTGTATCCTCCATTTAGCCTCCTGCGTAAGGCCTTCACGTCATTTCGCAGCCCTCCCTGCCCTCTTTTCCTTCACTCCCCGACCCCCGACCCCACCCCACCGCGGCTACCACGCTTCCCACCTCCACACCCCACCTGCGTGAAGCTCGCTGCCGGCAGCGCCCCAAGCCCCCGCTGCAGCTCCCCTCCCAACACCTCCACAGCCTCCCTTCGGTAGTGACCCGACACCGCACACGCCCACAACACCACCGCCACGCGACCCGGTCCCAGCTCCGAAACCTTGCGCGTGACGTACGACAGCAACGTGTCGTACAACGTGGCGTTGTAGCAGTCGGCGGCGGCAAAAGCCCACAACGTGAGCGCAGCCCATCGAGACACGCCCACACCCACTTCGCCCTCGCCGCCTGCGGGCGAGAGGGGGCGTCCCGTTGCCGTCCTTGGTGCAGTTCCGGTCAAGGCGCCTCCTCCGCTTCCTGCTGCTCCTCCTGCACTTGGAAGGGGCGGGTAGAGCCGCACCACCTGTGTTGCGGCCCGCTGCATCAGCTCGGGAGTGGCGGCGCCGCCTGCTGCTAGGGCCCACAGCGTTAGGGCCAGTCCGTTGCGAGGCAGCCTCTCCAACATACCCCCACCGCTGCTGCTGCCGCCGCTGCTGCTACTCGCTGTGCTGCTGCTAGTGTCGCCGCTATCGCCGTACTCCGGGCGTGCGGTTCCCTCCGCAGGTGGCGTTACCCCCCACCCTTGCTGGCCCCTGCTCCCCTCGCCAGCCAGCAGCAGCTCCGCCGCCCCCCGCAGCACCACCGGGTCCCTCCTGCCTAGCCGCACGAACGCACACAGCACCTGAGGCAGCTGACGGGGACTCAGGCGCGGAAGCAGCTGCGGCGCCGCCGCAGCAAAGGCGTCCAAGACCCGTGGGTCGGCTGCGCCCATATCCCATGGCCGCGGCGGCGCTGGATGCCGCCGTGCCTGGTACCTGCGCCGGTGGCTGGTGCGGACCATGCAGTGCAGCAGCATCACCGTCGCGTCCAACTCACCAGGAGTTAGCAGCTGTTCCGGCTGCTGCGGAGGCAGCAGCGGCGTCCGCTTGTCCGGCTGCTGCTGCTGCTGCCCCCGCCGCTCCTGCTGCAGCTGCTGCAGCTCCTGCCGTTTCCGCCCTCTATCCAACACCTCCAGTAGCCTCTCCCCGGCCAGTTCCAGCAGCCGTCCCTGCCCCAGCCCCAACCGCTCCATGCCCCAGGCCGCCACGGCTGCATGGCTCAGCTCCGCTGCCTCCCGTGCGACCCACAGCGCCTCCGCTGCTGCTAGCGCCGCCTGCCGCTCCGGCCCCTCCTCCTCCTCCTCCCGCCCCCCCGCGCCCAGCCGTGCCAAGGACCAGATAAGCGAGCTGGCTGACAGCACCACCTCCGCCTTGTTGCAGGGCGACCCCGCAGCAGCCTGTAAAACAGCGCTGCCGTCGGCCGTCCCTCTCCCGGACTCCCACACCCTACCCACTCCCTCATGCGCTGCTGCTGCTGCTCCGCTGACGCCTGCCAACCACGGCACCGCCAGCAGAGCCCGGACAGCAGCCGGGTGACGGAACCGAAGCGAAGCGAAGGCCCGCAGCAGCTGCTGCCGGCACTGCCAGGTCCAACCCGCAGCTGGGTCCGGGGCATCCGAACTGCGATTGCCCACGCCTCCACCGCTGCTGCTTCTGCTGCTGCTGGTGCTGCTGTTGTCGGGACTTATGACCGCTGCCCCTTCCGACACAAAATCTAATACCTCTTGCAAGCCGGCAGCGGCTGTCGTCGCGTCACCGGTCTCCCCATCATCCTTTCCCACATCAACGCCTTCGGATGGAGGCTGCTGCGGCTGCTGCTGCTGCTGTGGCGTCCTTAGCTCCTCGACGCATCGCGCCGCCACCGCTCGCAGCAGCGGCGGGCAGCAGTAGCGCAGACCCGCAAGGCTGGCCATCATGAGCGCGACATCGGTGGGGCTGGCGGCGGCCACGTGTGTACGGAAACTGACGGTTGCGGCGCGGAGGAAGACGCTGTCGGCGTGGTGTAGCCGGCGGCATGCCCACGTGCACATGGCTAGGCCCTGAGTGCTCATGTGGGGAGCTTGGGCTGTGGCGGTGGATAGGAGGGAGGAGAGGAGGGGGCGGCCTGGGTGGTGGTCGAGTCGGGCTAGGGCCCAGAGGACGCTGGAGGTGTCCTGGGACCGGAATGCGGGTAGCAGCTGGTGGCATTGGCTTAGGAAGAGGCGCAGCAGAGGTGCCGGGACGTGCGTGCGCCACGTTCCGAGAGCCCAGAGGATGTTGGAGACGGCCTGGGGTGATGGGCTGTTGCTGAGGAGGCCGTAGCGGTGTTCGGCGTCTAGCAGCTGGATGATCAGGGAGTGCGGTGGTGGACGGCCGAGTTTGGCCAGAGACCACAGCACCGTGGCAACCTCCCGTTGGGATGCTGTTGGCAGCGTGGAACAGAAATGTGATGCCAGCTTGTCGAGTTGGGCCGCTGCGGCTGGGCTGTGCGCGCCTGGCAGCTTGACGGCCCTGGATAGCGCCGCTGCGACATGGATGTGGTTGAGCGCCCGTGCATTGCTGATGCACACCGACAACAGCTGATTGATGTCCCCCGACTCTTTGAGAACAGCCGTTAGGAATGGGGCCGAAAAGGCTTTTTGGAAAACGCCTTGGCTGTTTGAACCCCTCGCCGTGGCCCGTGGAGAGCATTGGGATAAGACGAGGGCGGGCAAGGTACTCTGCCTTTCAGCTAAACGACTCGCCTCGACCCGTGGAAAGGATTGCTCAACGACATGATTGCCCAGGTCGTTTGTTTTGTAACTGTTAACATAGGCATAAAGTTCTGGGCAGCCGCATCGGTGGCGACCATGACAATGTGTAACGCTGCGTTGTTGGCCAAGACGCATAGGGGCTGCTACATCGTAGTGCATCGAGTATGCTCTGTTACAGGTATGTCAGTTATTTTACCTAGCCAATTAAGGTGGCTTGGGCATGGATGAAAACACTCCTTTAGCCATTAGACGACAGCACGAGATCACCACGTCGAGCTATATATTAATTAGCTTTAAGGAATATGGTTTACATGCTTTTTACCGGAAAAGCCCTTCCCATACGCGGCTGATACTTTACCGGTACTCAACCGCCGGTTCCATTCTGCCTCGCAGCCCAACCCATCGGTAATCACAATTAAGGCCCGCCTTCGGCGGGAGCGACCCGTAGCTCGGTAAGGGAAGCGAGTTATGTAAGCTGAAAGTTAGGTTGGGTATGTGGTGTGGAACGGGAGGAGACGACAAATGTATGGGCGGTATGTTGCTGTTATAAGGAGTCAATCTCCGTACAATCGGCCGGCAGGTATTCTCTGCCAAGCGTGCAACCGGGTTCAATTGTCTCCAGTCTTGGGCGACGGCCAAGCGAAGACGCCTGCATGCGCGCGGTTGGCAACAATTTAGGATTAAAGTTGCAAAGTTCCAGTTAATCTGGAGCTGGAGTTAGAGAGGCACAACAGCCACCCGCTGGATGTTGCCCGGCGTCATCGGAAGGGTTACCTTGGGTGTGTGATTGCATGGCGGCACAGCACGGTATGGGTAAAGACGCTGTCTCCCACCCCCCCTCCACGCGCAGCAATGCACATCAGGTCCTTACCTGTCACCGGGATATTTGGCGTATGACCAGACGGCGCTGGCTCCTGACCAGCATCCGGACCAGGCGATCGACCACCTACAAATGTACGGTCCCAGGCGACGTCAGACGTACAACTGGTAACAAGGATGAGTCAAATCAAGCTTCCCTGCTCATGCGCACGTTCGGACCATTGCGTTGCAGATGGAAAAGGTAGGCCCCTCGCCTGCTGCATTCGCGCCCTCCGTCGCCGCTTCCACATCATCCTGAGCGTTGCCGGCACAATCCCCTTCAAATGCAGCGCGCATGACCGCTGCCGTGTCTGGGTCATCTGTAGCCACCGCGTGCGCCACTAACGGCTCTGGCACCGTCGGCTTCGCACCCAGAGCGCGATACTGCTGAAGTGCAGCGTGGTCCACCTGAGCCATTGGATTCACGTGAACGGCCCACTCCGCCCATGCAGCGATAGCCAGGCCCCGCATCTCCAAGCATGGTGCCTGCCGCACTTTGGCCTCAAGGTCGGCACGATCTTTGACAGCATCAATTAGCACGACCTGAATGAAGGACGGCAGATCCTCTGGAGCGTACAGCACAACACGCTGGAGCTCGCTGGGCACGTCGTTTGGAAAGGCGAGCGTATGCCCACGCAACGCCGCTGGCAAGGTATCCACCGCGCGCCAGCTGGGCGTACCCGGCTGCCGCACAACGAGCAGCCGCATGTGAGGGCGAGCGAGGCCCACCACCAAGCTCTCCAGATGCGTCAGCGGTACGAGCGAATGACCATGCTGATTTACAGGGGTACGTCGCCGGGATCCAACCGAGCCAGCGCCCCATCTGGAATCCGCCCACCTGGTGAAGGGCAGTGACAGGGGTGTTCAATGTCAGTAGAGGCATGGGAATAGACGGAGGTACAGTGCCAGGGCCCGGTCGAGGCAGCCCATCATCTGTAATGAAAACAAATAGCACCATGCCGGTGCTAATAGTGATCACAACCTTCGCAAACAGACGGCCCCCATGTTACCATAGCGTTCACTACCCAACGTACCCTGTAAGGCCTGTATGCATTCCGAGCAGACCGTAAAGCGCTCCACGCCGTCCGCTGAAACGTTCATCGTTCGGTTAGGCAGTACCGTCTCCGCGCGCATGCAGTACGGCACCTCCACCGCCACGGGATCATTGTCACACAGCCGTACCCCTACCCGCGGCGCATACGTCGGAGGACGGTCTATGTCGCAGCGTTGTCGGCGTGACGGCCGATCATCGGTAGAGTCGTCAAGGCCGCTGCTGGTCTCGCCGCTGTCCTCGCCAGCGGATGTGTCAACTACGCCGACGTTGCCCGACTGACCACCACCGGCCTTGTAGCCGCGTGGCAGTACGGGATCCGGCGGGTTTTTGCAGTCACGCCGATTGACACGTCGCCAATACAGAACGTGCGCGCAACGAGGCACAGCCGCAGTCCGCCGCATGTCAGCACGTAGCTGCTCAACGCCAGCTATCTCGCTGAACTGCAGCGCCCGGACCTCTGAAGCGGACTTGCACTCGCTGCAGACTGCACACACCCGTGATGGCATGTTGTCGCGAACGAACTCGGCGAGGCCACAGGCCTGCTCCGAAAACGGTATCTGGGGAGGCTGTTCACCTGCTGGCAAGTCCTGCAGACGTTTGTGTCTCTAAGAACGTCGGCAGCTCAGGTACAGCTGGATTGTCGTGACGGAAAAGCGGCAAGCAGAGGCAGCCTGAAAGGGACTCGAGGTAGTCATCGTGAGACAAGCCACCCACAGGTCGAGAATGCTTACGCTGGCGAGCTTGCCTAGCTGCTGCCATCAGTTGCCTCCGCTGAAGCCTGCACGCTGCATTGTCACGTCTGCGCGCCTGCCTGGCTGCAGCCGATGCCGCCGCTGGTGCACCCAAAAGGTCGTTCTGCTGTACATGCAGCGCTGTGGAACGCCCATGCCCCAATCCCAGCCCTCCCGCTGCTGCCGCCGGCGCTGCTGCTGGCGCTGCTGGCGCCACTGCGGGGACCTTTTCCTGCGACACACCCAAGGGAAGGCTGGTACAGCGCCAGAATCACCGGAAGTATTGCGCCCGCCACACACACCTTGGTCATCCTTTTCCATGGTGCCCGGCTCGAGGAGCGGTAACTCTACACTTAACAACGAAACGAAAGACGGCAGCAGCAATCCAGTCCAGAGGTTCGGCTAGGACTACTCTCCAGGCAATTGAGTGTTTTTGGTATCCTCGCCCACGTGGCGTGGCTTGGGCGCCGTTATGAATTAGTTTTACGTACGTTCATATATACGTTTATACTTTTAGGACATCTTTTCTTTTTATGCGTTTTATGTTCTATGAAGCGGCGTGGTGTTCCTTGCGAGACCGAAGCGCGATGAAGCCAACGTGAAGCCACACTGGCTACGCATTATAGCCTTAGCCTTTTACAAACTCAGACAAACCCGGAAGCAAACGACTCCTTTCAACGGCACGAGCGACGCCCGAAGCGCGGCCGACCGTTGAAAATCTGGTAAGATCACGAATCAAAGAGCGTGACAGCAAAAGCGCGCCACGCTGGACGGTTCAAAATAAAGGCCGAGCCGTGAACAAGGGCGCTGAAAGGATCCCGTTGAGCGTGACGGGAACGGGGTATGCATCCCTTCGCTTCGCTCCTCCGAAACCGCATACTTCTCACTGGGGCCGCCCATGCGGCCCCAAGCCCCTCCCCCCCGCCACCGCCGCTGGCGTCACTGCCGTCACCGCTGCACCAGGCGCGAAGAGTGGCACCGGGAACGCGCCAGGCACACAAAGCAGGGCCCCTAGCCCCGAGCCCCCGCTCCTCGCCGCCGCCACCGCAGGCGGCACCGCCGCCGCGGCCGCTGCATCACCCGAGGAGCCCAGCGGCGCGCCAGGTGTTAAGAGCGGCGTGCGAGACACCCCAGGCACGCCAGTCAGCGGGGATGTTACCGGCGCCTGGCCCGTGGCCGGCTGACCTAGCCGTGGGTCGCCTGTCAATACTCCCGGCATTACTGGCAGCACAGCAGCCGCGTCAAACTGGTAACACGCTACCTCCGGGTACGGTATGCCCTTTCGCTTCTTGAAAGACAGATCTTGGTAAACATGCTCGTCAAACCGCGAGCAGCACACCTCCTGCAAGTCTGCCAGAACGTGACGAGGAGCGCTCTTCTGCAGCCGCAGCAGTAGGGCGCACGCCCAGACGCGCCCCGGCTGGCCAACGGCACGCAACTGCACCAGTAGACCCTTCAATAGACCCGGCGAGCCGGCGGCCCGAAGGAGCCCATCTCGGGTCGTACACAACGCTGTCCTGATGAGGCGTAGGTCGTCCGCCGAATCCGCAACAAGGGGGCCAAAGCAACGGCGCACTGCCTCAACCACCCAATTATCAGCAGCACATTTGCTAGTAAGTAGCATGCCGGGAAGACCGGCGTGCCCGCGAAGGACGACCAACTGCGCAGCAGCTGCTGCTGCGGGCCAGAAATCGCGAGGCACGTCACCGACCCGGCCCACCGTCCAAACCGGCCCTGTCTAACCCAGGAGAGCTGATAACTCGACATCTGGAGAGTACGGCTCAACAAGAAGCCGGTGTAACGTAGCAGCACACCGACTGGACGCCGGTCGTGTCGCTTCGCCTTCAATACAGCACGGAAGTGCGATACTATGCTTTTACTCCAATTAACTATTTACAAATGTATCTACGCACAACTAAAGATACGTGCACGTGCGGTGTCGCGAGTACCGCAGCTTCGGCAAAAGTTGCCGTGCGAGCAAGGTTCAGGAAACTGGTCCTGTTCTTCCTTTGTCGACTTTTTGTCTTTTCTAAATTCGCACGGCAGGACGAGGACGGAAAGCGCGCCAAGCGGCGAAGGCAAGGATCCCAAGCGAAAAGGCGGTTGGAAGTCTGTTCGTTAGTACAGAATATTCCGCTATCCGATTCGCATCCCAGCGTGACATCAAAAGAACGCTACGCTGGACGGTTCAAAATAAAGGCCGAGCCGTGAACAAGGGCGCTGAAAGGATCCCGTTGAGCGTGACGGGAACGGGGTATGCATCCCTTCGCTTCGCTCCTCCGAAACCGCATACTTCGTATACCACCTAGGCCGGTCAAATGTCGTCCACACTTGGCGTGGAACTCGTCATCCATGAAAGGCGTGGAAAGTGTTCTTCCACACCATCCGTGGAAATGTGACTTCCACGAAGGGCGTGGAATTCTTGCTTCCACGACAACCGTGGAATTTGCATTTCCACAGCTGCCGAGGCAATCCTTGAACTTCACTTGCCGTGGAAGTTTAGCTTACCTGACAAAACGCAATTTTTACAATCGCCTTAACATCTTTAATCGCTTTAATGCTTAATGTTGTCATGCCTGACCCAAAAGGCAAAGCTGAGACTAACGTCGCGAAATTTCCCTTTTCCCTTTGCATTGCGGTCCACAACGCCATAGGGATTTCTAACCTATAATTGAACCTGCCTATAGACTTATGTAGGCTTGCTTGCATGCCTTTGGTTGGAGCGAGATCGCTTGGCTTAGCTATGTGGCACGGAATCGCGGCCGCTGAAGCTGAGGATGTTACGTACCGCAAACACGGCGGACAGGACATGATAGCCAATCCTTTCCTTCCTAATTTATGGGCCCCAAAGTGTAATTACTCCATGGGCAACCTCGCAGTTGAGGCCGTAACGCTCTGTTAGCAACGCGGTTACATAGGTGTTTACTTTTGGCATATACAGAAAGGGACTAAACCGCTTCACCCGCCTGGACATCTTCTCCAACGCAGCAACCCGGGCTCAGTGCACCAATGCCCCCACAGCTCTTACTATGCCTCTCGACCAACACCTACCACGCACGTACCAGTCCCAGGCCCCACGCTTTCCGAGCTCCACTCCGGTGCGGCTGCGGAAGGGCTTGGCAGTCCATGATATCCCCACCATGAGATGCCGCTCCCCCCATTCCATGACATCCGCTCACCCCATTCCATGACATCCCGCTCACCCCACCACCTCCTAACCATCGGACAGCTGGCCGCGACCATGCGCGTTCTGCCCGGGACGCTAAACTCCGGCAGCATCATGGTCAACTGACCCCATTTCGGCTGCCGCTGCTGACCGCTGCAGCGCTGTGTCCATCCCATGGAGGTTGGCTGCTTTCCCAGCACCGCGTACCTCCCATGCGCTTTGTTTGCTTTGGAGCTCATGCGCTTGACCAACAGGATGCGCATGGCGGCGCCATACTCTGGAGCAGCTTGGGACGAGACGCTGGCGCACACGCATGGCGCAGCTGGCCTGCCAACATCGCCTGCTGTTCTGGGGCACGTTTGCGCGGCAGCAGGCTCTGCTGTACCTCAGCAGGGCTGCTCGTGGGCTGGATGCCCCTGCGGCGGTTTAGGAACACAGCAGCCAGTTCCCTCTATCCCCTTTGGCGTCGACGGCTGTCGACGGCGCTCCTCACCCCCCAGCATGCCGTACGGAAGCGACTAGAGGAGCACGGCAAGCTACCTCCAAGCGAGCTGGAGCCATCATCCTGTGCAGAGTTCAAGGCAGCCACCATGGTTGGCCGACGCATCAGCAACCACAATCGCGTCGGGCATTTGTCGCAGCCCCACGCCAAAGCCGCAGCGGGGCTGGAGTTGTTACGGGGGAAGCTGGCGGTTGCAGAACAGGAGCTGCAGCGCGCGCAGTTGCTTTTGTCGAAGTCGCGTGACCTAGACGACCTCTTTGCAATTGACACCTAACGGTATTGCGGATCCAGGACGATGTGCATTGTTGCGAAAACGTGGCACGGCCGGCACCCACCCCGTTAGACTTACCGCACTGGAGTCACATTTTACCATGGAATAGTCGCCACTCGTCAATTGCTTTGCATTTGTTCATTGACTTGGCCGCCAGTCGGGACGATACAGATGTTGGTTGACCGTGGTTGTTGACATTGTAAACTTTCCGCGCACCTTTGCCTACACGGAGGCCCGAGTGCACACGATTAGCCCGTCACCTGTTTGGTATGGTTGCTAGAAAAGGAAACGGTATTGTAACGACGTTACTCCCAGGTTGTTTCCGTTGACCGCGTATAAGCAAGCTTGTAACAAGCGTTTTCTGTCATCTTTGTGGTGTTTAGATACGCCTTCAGTTAATTATGTTAGCTGCTAAAGCGAAAGCTTAAGTCGGCATAAGCTGTCCCCAAAACGTTACGATGAGTACGGCGATTGCGGTCCACGCTAGCTCTGATTGTTCCATATTTCGGCCGGCCGCGATTTTCCGGCCCTAGATTGCCGAACGGGCCTTACCGAGGCGTTATCGCGCGTTTTGAAGTCTTTTATATATAGAGTCTTGAGTTTCAAAGCCGGCAGACGTCAAACAAAGCAACAAGGCCAACAGATGCGATAAGAAAATTCACCGCAAAAGTTGGCCTAGCCTGATTTCGGCCAGCACCGGTTTGCAACCTTTGCACCGCCATTAAGCAAATTCGCAACCGCGTATTACACACAGAACATCATTATGATGTAAACCAGGGGTCTATGATGTCATACGGGCCATTGCAGAAGGTCCGGCTAAGTTCACCGACCGACGACATTAATCACCTAGTCTAGCCGCTCGGCGCTCAGGGGGTCAGCAATTTGGAGGCACTGCTGTGGAGTTATGCTGCTGACCTCAGCTTTTCAACAATGGTCCAAAAAGCTTGACCTTGGAACCCCCCATGCATCTGCATGCGGTTCTCCGAACAAGCCCCTGAAAGCGCCACAGCAGAACCGCCATCCAAGGCGCTTACATTGATGAACCAAGGTCGATTGCTGTTATTCATATGAGCGAAATGAGTGTATAAATGCTAAGCGGTCAACTGGCCGAAATTTTTTACGGCCCCGATGGCAATTTTTACGTTGGTTGTCCGTCTACCAGCGTCTTTTCCAGCAAATAGTGGCCTAGACTTCCACTTTACATAGATATGGATGTTTTGTCCTAAGACAACTTTGTCTGAAGCCATGGGATAAGGGAGGTTACGGCAGGTTTGGCGATCTGGCCGAAGTTAGGGAGTCCGAAAAATTAGGCACAATCAGAGCTACGGCTAGTGCGCTAGTCACCTCAGACATTAGCGCGCGGCCCTCTACGCGCCGCATCAGGGCAATCCATATCAGTATAAACCGGTGGCTGATCTGTGGGCTTGCGTAGGATCCCTAGACGCTGCTGATTCTAGGCGGTGCTCCTTCTGAAACGAACATCCGCCCCAGCGGCATGCTCACATGCACGCGCATGGGCCCCAGCTCTTGCCCAGCCCTAGGCCTCACTATAAGGGACCTGTTGGTACGCTTTTAGGGCCAGCCGCACTCGGGTCGGCATGAACGGGCGGCTAGTGTGTGGGTTAACATAGGATCCCTAGGCGGTGCTCCTTCTGAAACGAACATCCGCCCCAGCGGCATGCTCACATGCACGCGCATGGGCCCCAGCTCTTGCCCAGCCCTAGGCCTCACTATAAGGGACCTATTGGTACGCTTTTAGGGCCAGCCGCACTCGGGTCGGCATGAACGGGCGGCTAGTGTGTGGGTTTACATAGGATCCCTAGGCGGTGCTCCGTCTGAAACGAACATCCGCCCCAGCGGCATGCTCACATGCACGCGCATGGGCCCCAGCTCTTGCCCAGCCCTAGGCCTCACTATTAGGGACCTATTGGTACGCTTTTAGGGCCAGCCGCACTCGGGTCGGCATGAACGGGCGGCTAGTGTGTGGGTTTACATAGGATCCCTAGGCGGTGCTCCTTCTGAAACGAACATCCGCCCCAGCGGCATGCTCACATGCACGCGCATGGGCCCCAGCTCTTGCCCAGCCCTAGGCCTCACTATAAGGGACCTATTGGTACGCTTTTAGGGCCAGCCGCACTCGGGTCGGCATGAACGGGCGGCTAGTGTGTGGGTTTACATAGGATCCCTAGGCGGTGCTCCGTCTGAAACGAACATCCGCCCCAGCGGCATGCTCACATGCACGCGCATGGGCCCCAGCTCTTGCCCAGCCCTAGGCCTCACTATTAGGGACCTATTGGTACGCTTTTAGGGCCAGCCGCACTCGGGTCGGCATGAACGGGCGGCTAGTGTGTGGGTTTACATAGGATCCCTAGCCGGTGCTCCTTCTGAAACGTCCCAGGACGTCCTTCGCGGCAGTGGAGTTAACCCGTAACGTCGTTCCGCAAGACTTTCCAGCTGCTATCCCGGCTAATCCCAGAATCCCTGCCGTAGCAGTCTTGTAGGAAGCAGAGACCGGACCGGACAGGCAATCGTTGGCTGCTCGCTTGAAATCCTTGTCATTTCTTTGCCGCAACTTGGCATCGATCTCCTCCGGATTTTCATAAATCATATAACTGTCCAAAGATCGACTTGCCGATGCAGGCCTTGCCCGCCGGCTTCTCTCGTGGGGCGTGTCATGAATCATGCTTGCAGGGCACAACACCGCAATTGGCTGAAAATGTTAAAGATTGCTTTTCACATAGAAACTTTGTATACAGCCAGCGTTGCCGTAGCCCTGTTTAAGCATGAAGCATCGATGAAGTTATGAGTAACGATTACACCGGTAAGGGTGCTCGACACCGCAAATGCATTTAGTTTTAAAAGATATATAATTCTATAGCTTCTTAGTGAAGGAAACGAGCCAGCCGGACGATTTCGGGGGTCTTCCACGCCATACGTGGATGACGAGTTCCACGCCAAGTGTGGACGAAAGTTGTACAGCTTAGCTCCGTATACGTTTTCTTCGAATCGAGCTACGGGGATAATGCACTTAAAGTTGCTTTGGGCACGAAGGGCATATGTACTGTCCTACGCTCTTAAACATGTGGCTTTACTTTGTGCAGCTGCACCGTGCATTGCCACCATCTTGCGTTGCAGCTCCGGTCGGGGGGCAGCCCTACTCTCGTGTAGGTTTCCATCGTCACTATTGCTACCTGGACACCAGCCTACTCCTAGCCCTGCCCAAGCCAGCCGAAAGTCCATCGGCCAAGCTCGAGCAAGAGCTAATACTGACTTGTGAGTTAAGACCAGATACAAACGACGCGTTATCGCCGAGCTTGTTCGACTCTTACAGCGGTTCCCCAGGACGTGCAGCAGTGGGTGATGGAGGTGTCTCTGGTGGTTCAGATGCCCGGGTGTATCGGTAGCTGCTCGAGATAGCTTGCCTGTGCACTAATCGCGCATTTGGTGCAGCAGCAGCAGCAGCAACGCCCGTCCTAGCCCCGATCACGCCAGGCAGGGCGTCCATCGCCTCGGCTTGCGAGTCTCAACCTCGACGATGTACCCTGGCTGCACTACCGCTGTCATCATCCCCGCTTCCGTAGCACCGGCAGCAGCCTCAGCAGCACCGGCAGCACCAGCATAAGTTATGGTACCTGTTGTACGTGACAGAGGAGCGGTAATCGGTGTGGCCGAGGTGATTGTTATCGATGGCTGGTCCAGGGGGGGGGTAGTTCCGCCGCAAAATGACCCCATGCTTCAATATTAAAGAACTCAACGAGAGCATTCCAAATCCGCTTTCAGAATTGTAAACGGAGTTGTACAGAAAAAAATATGGGCTCCCAAAGTTGGTTGTACGGCAGGGGTGGGTGGGTGGGTCCGGAGCCCCAACGACTTTTTTCTTCGACCTCCGGAACTTTTTTCCTACGCCTCATTTCGTCAAACGGAAGGCAAATACAGCGTTATCTATGCATTCTATGCTTACTGCGCTTATTTGGGAGCATATATATTAAAGTTTTCGGGTGACATTGTCCCCATGGAGGACCCTAGCTGACCCAACAGTATGGATCCACCGAACCCTTCGGATGACAAAGCACGTCGTTTAGATATTAATACGAATGCGGGGGCTTACGGTGCCTCGGGATCTGCGGCGGCTTGCGCACCTAGGGGAAGGAGTTCGACGCTGTCCTGAGACAGCAGAAGATGGCGCACTTAGCAGAACGCAGGAGAGCAGAGCTTAGCGACTCAGCTGCGGGCCTAGGGGCGGATGCTTCGCGGTTCTGGTCCAAGGTGGTGGCAGAGGGTGCTAGCGAAGACGATGCAGGTGTCGTCAGCGATGGAGGCGGCGGTGATGGCAGTCCCGTTGACATGGGCGACACAGCGGCGGCAGCGGCAGTCGGTGGCGGGGTTGGTGCAGGGGGCAGCAGCCAAGCCGGAAGTAGGGCGAGGGGCAGAGCAAGCAGGGGCAGGGGCCAAGGTGGAAGAGGGAGGGCACGGGTCGGGCGTGCTGACGACACCCCCGCTGCTGAGGGAGTTGGCACGGAACCCCAGCGCCGGGGGAGGGGCCGCCGGGGTTTATCTGGTGCTGAGGGCGGTGGGCTGCAAGCCCAACCTGGTCCCCGGGGCAGGGGGCGCAAAAAGGCCCGTACCGATGATGGGGGCATCTGAGAAACAAAAGGTCAGGTGGATTGGAGCACCTGAGAACGAACGCGACCGTGCATTTAACACATGTGAAGCTGAGAATGGGTTAAGGCGAAGTGTGTCGGCTGTTACCTTGTGAGCATTGAATGAAGCTGCCTGACGGGCCCCACCCTGTAGGCGAGCGACCTGGGTACGTCACCCATTGGTATTTCTATTAATGGAATAATATAGAGGCTTGAAAATGCTATCGAATGGTGCAATTAAAACGCGATTTGGAGAAGTTTACAGCGTTGTACGGCAAAATTGGGTGGGTGGGTGGGTCCGGCACCCCTTTCTTGACTTTTTTAGCATGGGGTTTGGCAAAGACTTTTTTACCCCCCCCCTGGCTGGTCAAGAAAAAGTTTGTTGCAAAACGTTTTGTTTACACACGGACGTAGGCAACCGCATGCCCCCCACGCTCCCAAAGCATCGCCCGTTCCCCCCCACCCCTGGAGCTTTGCCCTAACCTGTGATCTCCTATGGTTTGGTATGGTCTTTGGAGCCGCTTCACGGCGGTGGCTCCGCTTAAAGACACTGTTGGTGTGCTGTAGCCAGCAGCATGCCCACGTGCAGATGGCTAGGTCCTGAGTGCTCCATTCGAAGGTTGGCAAGCATATGGTTGGGCGCCCTTGCGTGGCTGATGCATGCAGACAGCAGCTGAACGAGATGAGTGGGGGTCAAAGACCATACCAAACCATAGGAGACGTTAAGGCAAAGGCCTTCTGCGCATGACATTGGCCAGTTGAGCCATTTTGGCAACAGGTACAAAAACATCTGCTTCAGTGTAACTTGCAAGGTGTTCGCAATGTCCACATCATGATTTGAACAGTGCTGACGTTGTTATGTGCATGTTACTGCTTTCATTACCGCATCAATTGGGGATTGTGACACCAATAATTACTTTATTGGTGTTAAGTAATATATACACCAATATTACTGGTGTATAACATAACTTAGCCCTTGGCCCGTTACTCTTTTCTTAGGCAAGTTACGGTGTATTGTTCAGCTGTATTGTACAGCAACGACACGGGCTCTTGCAGCAAGTCATGGTTTGGTGTAAAGCAAACGCAAGGGCACATAGTACATGGCAGTCGATGGTGACGATAGGAAAAGAAGGGCGCTTGCGCATGCCTTGCCAGCTATGCTAGCACACGGCATGGGGAGCAAGTAAAGGCTAGCTGGGGAATATGCACTCCTAAGAAGGGTACCGGTTTGGGGCAAGGGGGGCCTCGTGGCTTGCACGGCCGCTCGAGCACAGCGCAGGTGGTGGTGGTGGGGGGATAAATGGTAAGTGCAGCAACGAGTCCCAATCCCATATTCCGACTCATGAGAATAATGATGGATGTGGTAAGGGAAGGGCCTCATTCTTCACCCTCCCCGTGCTTCTTGTATATATACCCTAAAACGCGTCACGTAATCGGGGAGGGGCTGGGCCTCTCACGCACAGCGCGGATTGGGCGGAGGGAGGTGGGGGACATTGGATGACTAAGGATGATGAGGCGCCTCCTGGTCTGGTCACATGAGCGCCATTCATCACACTTTTAGCTCATTATTCGTTGGTGGGCAGTTTTTACCGTAAACATTACTACTCTGGGAAAGGGTTTGCGAGAGGGCAGGTGAGTAGCGGATGGGGAATTAACAACATACCAACCCATAGGAAATTTCAGTAAGGGCAAAGCAAAGGGGACGGGAGGCGGTAGAGTGTCACAAACACAAAAAGTAAAAAAAAGGACAGCCGCAGCAGACTACAGTTCGTTGACCGTTACTATGTGCCGCACACCTAGCACTGCCTTCTCTTGCTTTAGCCCAGTATGGATTGCTAAGAAGTGAACAGGTACCGCTTAGGGATCTGGGTAACAGATGTTGGGAACGAGGTCAGGGGGCTGAGGCTACAGTTGGTTGTATAACCGCTTCGCGCTTTGCCTCTTTTTGGGCGGAGCCCCCGCCGCGAAGCGGCTTCGGGGGGGCTTCGCCCCCCAGGATTGCCCCTGTCCGTGTGTCCGTGTGTCCGTGTGTCCGTGTGACCGTAAATCCCCCCGTAACGAAGTGAAGGGGAGGATTGGAGGACAGATCACCGCTAAAGTTCGTCTGTCTGTCCGTCTGTCTGTCTGTCCGTCTGTTCACAAAAGGGGTGGCAACGACCTTCCGGCGCTAAGCGTTCAGTCCTATCCTCAGCCAGCCAGAGGTCTCCAGTTCGAGCCGGGTAGCGACCTCTTTGCGACTTCCTCGGCACCCTTGGAGATGATGCCTGGGCCTATGGGGATGGTGTTTTGGGAGATCTCGAGTACAACAACACACTGTAGTACGGCAACGCAGTACGGCATGGGTTTCGACACGCCCTCCCACCCCCCTCCATGCTCCCCACTTCCCTCACCTCCCCCTCGCCCCTCCAGCACCCCTGAACGCCCCTGCATCACCGTGAGGTGTACGGCGACGCAGTACGGCATGGGTTTCGACACGCCCTCCCACCCCCCTCCATGCTCCCCACTCCCCTCACCTCCCCCTCGCCCCTCTAGCACCCCTGAACGCCCCTGCATCACCGTGAGGTGTACGGCAACGCAGTACGGCACGGGTTTCGACACGCCCTCCCACCCCCCTCCATGCTCCCCACTCCCCTCACCTCCCCCTCGCCCCTCTAGCACCCCTGAACGCCCCTGCATCACCGTGAGGTGTACGGCAACGCAGTACGGCACGGGTTTCGACACGCCCTCCCACCCCCCTCCATGCTCCCCACTCCCCTTACCGCCCCCTCGTCCCTCCACCACCTCTGACCACCCCTGCATCACCAGGAGGTGTACGGCAACGCAGTACGGCATGGGTTTCGACACGCTCTCCCAACCCCCTCCATGCTCCTCACCCCCCTCACCACCCCCTCATCTCCCACCACCTCTGACCGCCCCTGCATCACCAGAAGGTGTACGGCAACGCAGTACGGCATGGGTTTCGACACGCTCACCCACCCCTCTCCATGCTCCTCACCCCCCTAAGTACTTATATGGTAAAAAAGGCAACCACGGCGCTCGTCCGCTGCCGCCTTCAGCACTTCACTGAAGTGCCGTACACCTGGTGAGGTGCCGTACACCGTACATCTCACCACCCCCTCGTCCCTCCACCACCTCTGACCGCCCCTGCATCACCAGAAGGTGTACGGCAACGCGGTACGGCATGGGTTTTGACACGCTCTCCCACCCCCCTCTATGCTCCCCACTCCCCTCACCGCCCCCTCGTCCCTCCACCACCTCTGACCACCCCTGCATCACCAGGAGGTGTACGGCAACGCAGTACGGCCTGGGTTTCGACACGCTCTCCCACCCCCCTCCATGCTCCCCACTCCCCTTACCGCCCCCCTCGTCCCTCCACCACCTCTGACCACCCCTGCATCACCAGGAGGTGTACGGCAACGCAGTACGGCATGGGTTTCGACACGCTCTCCCAACCCCCTCCATGCTCCTCACCCCCCTCACCACCCCCTCATCCCTCCACCACCTCTGACCGCCCCTGCATCACCAGAAGGTGTACGGCAACGCAGTACGGCATGGGTTTCGACACGCTCACCCACCCCTCTCCATGCTCCTCACCCCCCTAAGTACTTATATGGTAAAAAAGGCAACCACGGCGCTCGTCCGCTGCCGCCTTCAGCACTTCACTGAAGTGCCGTACACCTGGTGAGGTGCCGTACACCGTACACCTCACCACCCCCTCGTCCCTCCACCACCTCTGACCGCCCCTGCATCACCAGAAGGTGTACGGCAACGCGGTACGGCATGGGTTTTGACACGCTCTCCCACCCCCCTCTATGCTCCCCACTCCCCTCACCGCCCCCTCGTCCCTCCACCACCTCTGACCACCCATGCATCACCAGGAGGTGTACGGCAACGCAGTACGGCCTGGGTTTCGACACGCTCTCCCACCCCCCTCCATGCTCCCCACCCCCTCCCCACCCCCTCGTCCCTCCACCACCTCTGACCACCCCTGCGTCACCAGAAGGTGTACGGCAACGCAGTACGGCATGGGTTTCGACACGCTCTCCCACTCCCCTCCATGCTCCCCACCCCCCTCACCACCCGCTCGTCCCTCCACCACCTCTGACCACCCCTGCATCACCAGGAGGTGTACGGCAACGCAGTACGGCATGGGTTTCGACACGCTCTCCCACCCCCCTCCATGCTCCCCACCCCCCTCACCACCCGCTCGTCCCTCCACCACCTCTGACCACCCCTGCATCACCAGGAGGTGTACGGCAACGCAGTACGGCATGGGTTTCGACACGCTCACCTACCCCCCTCCATGCTCCTCACCCCCCTAAGTACTTATATCGTAAATAAGGCTACCACGGCGCTCGGCCGCTGCCGCCTTCAGCACTTCACTGAAGTGCCGTACACCTGGTGAGGTGCCGTACACCATACACCGTTTGAATTTGAAGCAGTTCGACGCCATGCCGTACATGTACGCCATGCCGACTATTGCTTTCGAACATGAGCCGCACGCTGACATCAGGTCCGCCGACCATGCTTGTCTGCAACACATGAGCAACCTCACAACACTGGTCGGCGCGCCAATGTTAGGTCCGCAATGCTGAAGTCATGCCGGCACGCAAAGCTTGTTCGTTCGCGGATTCATCACCAATCAGGATTTACGGTACCCCCGGCCGCGGCGACCACGACGCGGCGCTATGTCCGTGTGTCCGTGTGTCCGTGTGTCGCCGGAGCAATGTCGCCGGAGCAATGTAGCGACGTCGGAGGCCGACGTCGTAGACGGAGTCCGGAGCTAGCGAAGCAGCGAAGGAAAGGCATCAATAGGGAGGGGGGGTTTCGTGTAACATTTTTTTGGCAAGCGCCTTAACAGGGACGCGGCGTTTTGAGCGCTAAAAGTCGCGGTCCGGGTTCGAATCCCACCCAAAACATGAGTTTTGCCGGTTGTTTTTGGCTGTTTTCTCTCCACTCGGCCGCGCAACGCGTCGCCAAGTGGCGTTTTCCGAACCCATTTGAAGGTCGCAAGCGCCACATGCATCACGGGCGGCGTTTTGAGCGCTGGGTGAGGAGGGGCCTGTCAGGGCGCCCACCCTGGAGCCCTAAGGGGTGTGTCCGTAACGCATAAAAGTAGCACAAACGGCCCGCCAAAGCCACCAGAAGTACAGTGCTTAACACGTTACTCAACGCACCGAAAAGGCGGCTTCGAGGCAAAGGCACCGCGAAGGCTCCAACTTCGCCCTAAGATGCGTGTCCGTAACGCAAAAAAGTCGCCCATTCGTCTTGCCAAAGCCACTAAATGTACAGTGCTTAACACGTTACTTAGCGCACCGAAAATGCTGCTTCGAGGCAAAGGCACCGCGAAGTTGGAGCCCTAAGATGCGTGTCCGTAACGCAAAAAAGTCGCCCATTCGTCTTGCCAAGGCAACTAAAAGTACAGTGCTTAACAAGTTACCTAGCGCACCGAAAATGCTGCTTCAAGGCAAAGGCACCGCGAAGTTGGAGCCCTAAGATGTGTGTCTCTAGCGCGAAAAAGTCGCCGAAACGGCTCGCCAATGGCAACCAATGTACAACGCAAAACACGGTACTCAAAGCACCAAAGAGGCGGCTTTGGAAAGACGGCCCCGTTAACGACCACATTTCGCCACATTTCAAAGCGACATCTGGCCGGAGCAATGCAGGACGGAGCAATGTAGGAAGCCCACGCTGGAGAGCACCGCAGGCGAGTGCGCTTTAGCCCGACTTCAGGCAAGGAACCGACTTGCACACGGATACAAATGTGTCCAACCAATCCAAGCACACATACCCTAACATTACGACGGTGTCAGAAGCCGGTTGTCCGTCTTAGGTGGAAGTGGCTCGTTACGATAGTAAATCGAAGCGATATAAACGGGGAAGCCAGTTTGAAACCGTGCACGAGTATTGCTATGTCAGGAGAAGGAATAGCGGTACCACCTCTTACTGCAAAAGAAGGGAGGGAAGCCGAGTAAGAGGTGCGTCATGTGGTAGCAAGAGCGAGAGCGAGTGGAAGGGCCACGGCGTGTCACGTGCATGACAGTAAGTGGGAGGAGCGTAGCATGATGGAGGGGCGTAGCATGATGGATGAGTGGGACAAAGACTGTGTGCGGGAGGGCGATAGGGTGGGGCAATGTGCGCATACAAGCGAGTGGGAGGAACGCCGTGTGTATAGGCGTGTGGGAGGGGCGCTGTGTGCTGGAGGGCCATTACGAAGACAGCCGCAAGCAGGAGGGCCGCAAGGAGCCCCAAGTAAAAGAGGGGCAGTGGAAGAAGGGCTGCATGCGGGACAGCACCCCCACTTAACTGGCCTCCTCAACCCAAGCAACCCACACACGCATGCATGCAAGCACTCCCGCTTTACTCGTCCCCTCGCCCCGTGCATCACACAAACACATGCAAGCCCTAGGTCCGGTCGTTTTCCGAGAGTGCTTCTTACGTCCTACTCAGCACCAGTACTGGACTTATATACCTACATACGCTACCATATTCCGAGGCTCCTGCGGTGGTTCTGTGGGGACTTCATCTTCCGACAATCACAGTGCGCTCCTACTCGCGGCCAGTTTTCTTAACACATGCAAGGAACCATGCTTCCCAAGCCCCCTCGCCCCATGCAACCCACACACGCATGCCCGCACCCCCACTTTACTTGCCCCGCCCCTCGCCCCATGCAACCAACGCACACATGCAAGCACTTCCGCTTTACGCGCCGCCTTACCCCATGCAACCAACACACTCACGCATGCACGCACCCTCGCTTGACTCGCCCCCTCGCCCCATGCAACACACGCACGGGCAATCGCAGTACGCTCCGCCTCGCGGCCAGTTATCTCGACACACGCAAGCAACCATGCTTTACAAGCCCTCTCGCCCCATGCAACCCACACACGCATGCATGCAAGCACTCCCGCTTTACACGCCCCGTCACCCCGTGCAACACACATATGCACGCATGCAAGCATCTCCGCTTTACTCGCTCCCTCGCCCCATGCAACCCATACACGCGCGTATGCAAGCACTTCCGCTTTTACTCACCCACTCGGCCCATGCAATCCATACACACATGCACGCACCCCGCTTTACTCGCACCCTTGGCCCATGCAACCCACTCACGCATGCACGCACCCCCACTTTATGTGCCCGCCCGCCCAATGCAATCCACACTCACACGCATGCAAGCACCATAGCTTTACGCGCCCCCTCACTCCACGCAACCCACGCCCGCAGACATGCATGCATTCCCGCTCACTCGCCCCCTTGCCCCATGCAACCCACACACGCACCCCCGCTTTACTCGCCCCCTAGCGCAATGAAACCCACGCGTGCACGCATGCACGCACCCCTGCTTTACTCGCCCCCTTGCCCCGTGCAACCCGCGCAGCACCATGCACACACCCCCGCTTTACTCGCCCCCTCGCCCAATGCAACCCACATATGAACGCATGCAAGCATCTCCGCCCCCTCACCCCATGCAACCCACACTCGCACGCATGCAAGCACCCGTAGTTTTACGCGCCCTCTCCCCCATGCAACCCACGCCAGCAGACATGTATGCATTCCCGGATTACTCGCACCCTTGGCCCATGCAACCCACGCACGCATGCACGCACCCCCACATTACGCGCCCTCCTGCCCAACGCAATCCACACTCGAACGCATGGAAGCACCATAGCTTTACGCGCCCCCTCACTCCACGCAACCCACGCCCGCAGACATGCATGCATTCCCGCTCACTCGCCCCCTCGCCCCATGCAACCCATACACGCACCACCGCTTTACTCGCCCCCTAGCGCAATGTAAGCATGCATGCACGCATGCACGCATTCCTGCTTTACTCGCCCCCTTGCCCCGTGCAACCCGCGCAGCACGCATGCACACACCCCCGCTTTACTCGCCCCCTCGCCCAATGCAACCCACATATGAACGCATGCAAGCATCTCCGCCCCCTCGCTACATGCAAACCACACTCGCACGCATGCAAGCACCCGTAGTTTTACGCGCCCTCTCCCCCATGCAACCCACGCCAGCAGACATGCATGCATTCCCGCTCTACTCGCGCCCTTGGCCCATGCAACCCACGCACGCATGCAAGCACCCCCACACTATGCGCCCTCCTGCCCAACGTAATCCACACTCGAACGCATGGAAGCAGCATAGCTTTACGCGCCCCCTCACTCCACGCAACCCACGCCCGCAGACATGCATGCATTCCCGCTCACTCGCCCCATGCAACTCATACACGCACCCCCGCTTTACTCGCCCCCTTGCCTCATGCAACCCGTGCATGCACGCATGCACCCCCTCTAATACTCACCCCCTCGCCCCATGCAACCCACACAGGCACGCATTTAAACACCTCTGCTTTACTTGCCCCCTCACCCCATGCAACCCACACTCGCACGCATGCAAGCACCCGTAGCTTTACGCGCTCCCTCGCCCCATGCAACCCACGCCCGCAGACATGCATGCATTCCCGCTTTACTCGCGCCCTTGGCCCATGCAACCCACGCACGCATGCATGCACCCCCACTTTACTCGCCCCCTAGCACAGTGCAACCCACGCATGTAAGCAACTCCGCTTTACTCACCCCCTTATCTCATGCAACCCATGCACACACGCATGCAAGCAACCCCGCTGTACACACCCCCTCGGCCTATGCAACCCACACACGCATGCCCGCACCCCTGCTTTACTTGCCCCGCTCTTTGCCCCATGCAACCCACACACGCATGCAAGCCACCCCGCTTTACTGGTAGGGCCGCCATGTGAGCGTGTGCACTTTAAGGCGTCTTGAATGCACGTGTGCAGCAAGCAACACGGGTGGCATGCTGGGCGATACGATGTGGGCCTGACATTTCCACAGCCCTTCACCTGTCAAAGGAGGCCCACTAACGAATGCAGTTCAGCCCGATTTGCAGATAGATAAAGAAGGACTAGCAAAGCTGGTAATAGTAAGGCGCGATAATCTAAAGTTGGCAAACAAGGCCCTCCGAAAAAAGGACATCCTACGTCCGTTTTAAGTACGACAATTGTCATTACTTGCCTTTTTACTCCAGCGACAGTGTCGGGTTGCCGCGAAAACAAAACGGTACGCACTCATATACCTGCCAGGGCTTAAGTACAGACGATTGAAAGGCAAAACGGACCCGAGCATACTGCGATGCCAAAGCAACTTTCGACAACCACTAACCCACGTCTGAACAAAGCTATTCTGCATAGCATTTATGATGTCTGAACTTATGATGTATTAAATGAGCTGTTAGCAGGACGATAACGTTGTCTTAGGTTGACTGATATACCATATACGTATCGCGAAAGGCCACAACACGTCACCAAAATGCAGCATTTGAACTTGCCATGTGGCGCCTGAGCCCTGTAGGAGACCCTCGCTAAAGAGCACCGCAGGCGAGTGCGACTACATCCCGACTTCAAGCAAGGAGTCGACTTGACTTGCACACGGATACAACGAAGTATGACCAGCCACTTCATGTAGACACCCTGACATCCTGACGCTAACAAAAGCCAGTTGGCCATCTAAGGTGGAACTCGTAAGATGCTATGACAGTAAATCGAAGCAAAGTAAACGGGGAAGCCAGCTTGAAGTAGTGCATAACTATTTCTATGTCTATGAAAAGCGGTACCTTCGCTTACTGCAAAAGAAGAGAGGGAAGCCGAGTAGTAGGAGGTACGGCATGTGAGCGAGGGCTAGTACCGCATCTTTGACGGCACGTGCGTGGAGCGTAGCTTGATAGAGGGTGAGTCGGACAAAGGTGGCAAGCGACAGGGCGATTGGGTGGGGCGCTGTGCGCAATAGAGAGCAAGTTGGAGGCATATATATACGGGTATGCAGCATGGGGAAACAACACCCCCCCAAACCCCACCACACCCCACAACCCAAGTTGCGACGGCCCCCCCCTGGCACGCCCCGCCATGTAGCGACGTCGGAGGCCGACGTCGTAGACGGAGTCCGGAGCTAGCGAAGCAGCGAAGGAAAGGCATCAATAGGGAGGGGGGGTTTCGTGCTCACATTTTTTTGGCAAGCGCCTTAACAGGTACGCGGCGTTTTGAGCGCTAAAATTCGCGGCCCGGGTTCAAATCCCACCCAAAACATGAGTTTTGCAGTTTGTTTTTCGCCGGAGCAATGTAGCGACGTCGTAGGGCGACGTCGTAGACGGAGTCCGGAGCTAGCGAAGTTAGCGTAGGAAAGGGCTCAATAAGGGAGGGGGGGGGTTTGCGACACAAAAATTTGGCAACGTCCATAGCGCGGATAGCGCTCCAAAAAATCGCAATTGGCGCGGGCGACCCGGGTTCGAACCCCGTCGACTGCAAAATGTCATTTTTTGTTTTTCGTGTTTTTGTCCAAATCGCCACGAATCGCAATTCAACGCGACTCTTTATATCACAAATAAATGTTAAAATGCTCAGACACGAGTTTGGCTTGCAAGTCAGGCTGCAACTTGCGGCTGGAGGGGGGGGCTTCGCCCCCCCCTAACCCCCCCCCTCTTCTAGCGTCCAACTTACGTGCGCAGCCCAGCTTATTGGCAAGAGAGCAGATGGTGCTTGAGCGTACGTGCGTGTGGCTGGTACGTCATAGCGAAACGGTTGGCAACGAGCTAAGACACGGCTTGGGCGCACACAACAGGCTGCAACTTGCGACTAGAGGGGGGGGGCTTCGCCCCCCCCCTAACCCCCCCCCCTTCTAGCGTCCAACTTACGTGCGCAACCCAGGTTATTGGCAAGAGAGAAGATGGTGCTTGAGTGTGCGTGCGTGTGGCTGGTACGTCATAGCGAAACGGTTGGCAACGAGCTCATACATGACTTGGGCGCACACACCAGGCTGCAACTTGCGGCTGGAGGGGGGGGGGGGGCTTCGCCCCCCCCCCCCCTAATCCCCCCCCCCCTTCTAGCGTCCAACTTACGTGCGCAGCCCAGGTTGTTGGCAAGAGAGAAGATGGTGCTTGAGCGTGCGTGCGTGTGGCTGGTACGTCATAGCGAAACGGTTGGCAACGAGCTCACACACGACTTGGGCGCACACAACAGGCTGCAACTTGCGACTGGAGGGGGGGGGGGCTTCGCCCCCCCCCTAACCCCCCCCCGTCCTAGCGTCCAACTTACGTGCGCAACCCAGGTTATTGGCAAGAGAGAAGATGGTGCTTGAGTGTGCGTGCGTGTGGCTGGTACGTCATAGCGAAACGGTTGGCAACGAGCTCATACATGACTTGGGCGCACACACCAGGCTGCAACTTGCGGCTGGAGGGCTAAAACCCTAAATCCCCCCCCCCCTTCTAGCGTCTACCTTACGTGCGCAGCCCAGGTTGTTGGCAAGAGAGAAGATGGTGCTTGAGCGTGTGTGCGTGTGGCTGGTACGTCATAGCGAAACGGTTGGCGACAAGCTCACACACGACTTGGGCGCACACAACAGGCTGCAACTGGCTGCAACTGCAACCCTAAACCCTCCAGCCGCGAGATGCAGCCTGGTGTGTACACCACGAATCGCAATTAAACGAGACTCTTTCTAACAACATTGAATGTTGATATGCTCAGACACGACTTGGGCACACACCAGGCTGCAACTTGCGGCTGGAGGGGGGGGGGGGTTGCAGGCAGGGCTTGCAACACCCGGGGCTGTGTCACAACACCTGCGTACACCTGGGGAGGGCTTGTAACAAGGTGGAAGGGCTTGCCGCAGGGGCAAACGTTTTTGCCACATGGCTGGCAACACGTGGCTCATGCAAGGCAGGTGCTTGCTGGTGGGACATCGGGCAATCTATGAGGGTTTGGTATGCATGCGGTACTCGACGGAGGAGTTGAACCTCAGAAAGCGGCCTTCCGCAAAGAGTAGCTTGCATAAATGATGCAGGGTGTAAGGCATGCAGCAGTACTGGTCGAGGTGCAAGATAGGGGTGGCATGAACAAGTGCTTAGGGAACAACATGCATCGAGGAGAGGCTGAAAGGACTGTAGGCTGTTGTGCAACTGTCTGCATATCTTGATGAGGGCGGGCTAGGGAGGAGGCAAGTGTGCAGGACGGTAGTGTTGGGGCTGGCAGGAAGGGATGCAGCGCCGACCTATACAACAAACAGCTGTTCGCATATGTGTCTTACCTCCATGCGGGGGCTGCTAGCGGGCTAGCGGCCAAATGCTCCTTGTCCCCGCCCTCCGATGCTTCCTACAGCACGAGGGGAGGCCTGCATGCGTCAAAGGGAGGAAAGGAAAAGCGCGGGGGAAGGAGAAGAAGAGCAATCTGCAGCGGGGGTGGCGGCAGGGAAGGACGCGCTAAACAAAAAGAGGGTAGACTTGCAGCGGGGATAGCACGTGCGCATGCAATGCTGCTGGTAAGAGGGCGGGCTAGGGAGGATGCAAGTGTGCAGTGGGATTGGACCATGGGGGAAGCAGGAAGGGTTGGGGCTGGCAGGAACGGATGCAGCGCCGAACTACGCAACGAAGAGCTGTCTGCACATGTTGTCTTACCTCCATGCGGGGGCTGCTAGCGGGCTAGCGGCCAAATGCTCCTTGTCCCCGCCCTCCGATGCTTCCTACAGCACGAGGGGAGGCCTGCATGCGTCAAAGGGAGGAAGGAAAAAGCGCGGGGGAACGAGAAGGAGAGCAATCTGCAGCGGGGGTGGCGGCAGGGAAGGACGCGCTAAGCAAGGAGAGGGTAGACTTGCAGCGGGGACAGCATGTGCGCATGCAATGCTGCGGGTAAGAGGGCGGGCTAGAGCGGGCCATGGGGGAAGCAGGAAGGGTTGGGGCTGGCAGGAACGGATGCAGCGCCGAACTATACAACGAACAGCTATCTGCACATGTTGTCTTACCTCCATGCGGGGGCTGCTAGCGGGCTAGTGGCCAAACGCTCCTTGTCCCCGCCCTCCGCTTGTGTCAAAGGGAGTAAGGGAAAGGCGCGGGGGAAGGAGAAGGAGAGCAATCCGCGGCGGGGGTGGCGGCAGGGAAGGACGCGCTAAACAAAAAGAGGGTAGACTTGCAGCGGGGACTAAACGTGCGCATGCAATGCTGCGGGTAAGAGGGAGGGCTAGGGAGGAGGCAAGTCTGCAGTGGGATTGGACCATGGGGAAAGCAGGAAGGGTTGGGGCTGGCAGGAACGGATACAGCGCCGAACTAAACAACGAACAGCTGTCTGCACATGTTGTCTTACCTCCATGCGGGGGCTGCTAGCGGGCTAGTGGCCAAACGCTCCTTGTCCCCGCCCTCCGTAGCTTCCTATAGCACGAGGGGAGGCCTGCATGCGTCAAAGGGAGGAAGGGAAAAGCGCGGGGGGAAAGAGAAGAAGAGCAATCCGCGGCGGGGGTGGCGGCAGGGAAGGACGTGCTAAACAAAAAGAGGGTAGACTTGCAGCGGAGACAGCATGCGTGCATGCAATCGTGGTGAGGAAAGGAGAAGGACAGCAATGTAATGGGGTGGTGGCGGGCAGAGATAAGGAAGGCATATGGCAAAGACGGCATATGCACCTGCACTGCAGGTACGAAAGTGGATTGGGGAGGAGGGGGGGGGGGCAGTGCGTCAAGGAGAGCCAGCAAAGACACACTTACAAGACCCGGTTCTTGCTCAGGGCAGTTACCCTGCTGCTACCCAACACATAGGCACCCAAGCCGCTGCCGCCTGAGACAGACGTCTGCACCGCTGCCACCTGAGCAGCTGCCGCGCGAGCTGCTATCCCCAGAGCTGCTACCGCCTGATTCGTTGCCACCTGAGCTGCTACTTGCTTCTAGCTTACCTGTGATGGCGAAGGAAGACATCAGTCGCTTGGGCACAAAAGGTCGCCATTGTCATAAGAATGGACACATCTTCACCACCTGTCCCAAGCTACATGTCCAGGGCTTGTGCATACATTGTCCGGCCGTCATCGTGCAGGTGCAAGGGCCTGGGCTTTGGCTATCAAGTGCAGGTGCCAGAGCAAACTAGCTGCCGAGTATTCTCCATAAGGCTCCACGCGCAAGGCACAGTCACTATTGCTAATACGGTGGCTGCTCCTGGATGCCAGAATGCCGATGCTAGGTCAGCACCAAGAAATGTATGTTTGCAGGTGGAATGGCTTTTGTAATGTCTTTTGCATTTGGTACAAGACACAGAGCCGTCGCTGTGTAACAAGACAGCCAATATCGTGTAACCGCGACCAGTTTGCTTAAAAGAAGAGCATCCATTGTCCCCTAAGACAGTGTAAGGTTATGTAGTATCCTAAAGATAGCAAGGCTGTTTGGATTTCTGGCTAGTTGTCTACTAGGATCCCAAAAGACGACATCACACGTCGTCTTTAAGTACGGCACTATACTTCTTGTCCTTACACAAAAGCTCATCATCTACCTGACAAAACAGCAAGACATTACGTGTTGCCCGTTATGTTTATGCTTCAACCCAATGGTTAGCCGACCAAACAGGGCACCACCACACTGCAATGCCGACGCTGTTACTGCTTCACACTACCACATAAATCTTCCGCACATACAAATACAGCGGATGACAACGGGTGCCTGGGGATGCCGGGCTTAAGTAGTGCAAGGGTAATAGGAGAAGGATGTCGCGCCTCGCTTTTCCACAGCTTTGAAAGGTAACAGAAAATTAAACTCGCAGGAGTATCAAAGCTGGTTGTGCTGTTGACATAACTCGGCAAACAATGCCCTTCAAAAAGACGACGTCTGACGTCGCTTTTCAAGAACGGCATTCTCACGACTTGCCCTTATACTCCAGCGACAGTGTTGGGTCGCAGACAGAAGATAACGGTACGTACTCACATTCACGCCATAGCTTGGGTACAGACAATTGAACTGCAAACCAAAATTTAATACACCGCAAATCGAAAGGTACTTTCGACAACCACTACACCCACATACAAACCAAGGCGTTCTACATAGGATTTACAAAGTCTAATGGTATATATATTGAATTAAAGGGGCTGCTTTCAGTCCAGCAATGACAACGGTGTCTTACACTGACTGGCATGCGTGTCGCAAAGGACCAGAATACGTTATCGAATTTTAATTGTCGTATACCTTGCTATGTGGCGCCGAAGTAACGTAGGAGGCCCACGCCAAAGAGCACCACAGGCGAGTGCGATTCAGCCCCACAGGGATGGAGTCACCTGCCCGACTTGCACACAGATAAAAGAACGTCCAGCCACTTTAAGGAAATACATTAGCATTAATACCCTGTCGGAAGCCAGTTGGCTGTATAAGGTGGAAGAGACCGAGTGGGAGGCGCTGTTTGAAACAGGCTGGGTGAAATGACACATCCCCTCGTCCCATTTCACCAAGACACACATATATGTACCCACACTGTACTCGGCCCCTTGCCCCGTGCAACCCGGGCAGGAACGCATGCCGGCCCTCCAACAGTACTCGCCCCCTTGCCCCGTGCAACCTGCATACGCATGCACGCAATCCTGCTTCACGCGCCCCATCGCCCCCTGCAACTCAGACACGCATGCATGCAAGCACTCCCACATTAGTCGCCCCATCACCCCAAGCAACTCAGACACGCATGCATGCAAGCACTCCCACATTACTCGCTCCGTCGCCCCATGCAACTCAGACACGCATGCATGCAAGCACTCCCTCATTCCTCAACCCATCGCCCCATGCTACTCAGACCCGCACGCATGCAAGCACTCCCACATTACACGTCCCCTCGCCCCTTGTAGCCCCCACACGCATGCAAGGCACCCCCGCTTTACTCGCCTATTCGCCCCATGCAACCCACGCATGCGTGCATGCCAGCACTCTCACAGTACTCGCCCCCTCGTCCCGTGCAACCCACACACACATGCACGCACCCCCGCATCAAGCGCCCCCTCGAACTCAGACACGCATGCATCCAAGCACTCCAACATTACTCGCCCCATCGCCCCACGCTACTCAGACCCGCACGCATGCAAGCACTCCCACATTACACGTCCCCTCGCCCCTTTTAGCCCCCACACGCATGCAAGCACCCCCGCTACTCGCACCCTCACTCCAAGCAACCCACGCACGCGCGCATGCAAGCACTGCCATCATACTCACCCCCTTGCCCCGTGCAGCCTGCTCACCACGCATGCACGCATTCCCACTTCACGCCCCCTCGCCCCATGCAACCCACACACGCACGCATGCAAGCATCCCAACTTTACTCGCCCCATTGACCCATGCAACACAGACACGCACGCATGCAAGCACTACCACATTCATGTCCAATTGTCCCATTTAGCCCACACACACATCTGTGTACCCCGGCTTTACTCGGCCCCATCGGCCCTTGTGGCCACCACACACATGCACGAACTACCACTTCACACGCCCCCTCGCCACCTGCAACCCACACACGCACGCATGCAAGCACCCCTACATTGATCGCCGCCTCGTCCTGTGCAACCCACACATGCATTCATTCGCCCCCGCATTACTCGCCACCATTTTCTTCACTCCATTCAACTCAAGCATGAACGCATGCCGGCACTCCCACAATACTCGCCCCCTCGCCCCGTGCAAATTGCACATACACGCATGCACGCAATCCTGCTTCACGCGCCCCATCGCCCCATGCAATCCACACACGCACGCATGCAAGCGCCCCCACTTTACTCGCCGCCTCACCACCTGCATCCCAGACACGCATGCAGGCACCCCCGCTGTCCTCGCCCCCCCAATCCATGCAACCCAAGCACGAACGCATGCCATCCCTTCCACAGTAGTCGCCCCCTTGCCCCGTGCAACCTGCATATGCATGCACGCAATCCAGCTTCACGCGCCCCCCCCGCCCCATGCAACTCAGACGCACATGCATGCAAGCACCCCCGCTTTACTCGCCCCTTCACCCCATGACACCCACGCACGCAGGCATGCCAGCACTCTCACAGTACTCGCCCCCTCGTCCCATTCAAGCCACACACGCATGCCCGCACTCCCGCTTCACTCCCCCCTCGCCCCATGCAACCCACACACGCACGCAAGCAAGAACCCCGAATTAACACGTCCCACGGCCCCATGCAACTCGGACCCGCACGCATGCAAGCAATCCCACATTACTCGCCCCGTCGACAAATGCAACTCAGACCCGCACGCATGGAAGCACTCCCACATTCTGCCTGTACTCGCTGTTCACATGCGAACCTCTCCCAATTGCTTGTTCTTGTCCTACTCAACTACACACATACGTGTACTCCCACTTTACGCGCCCCGTCACCCCATGCAACCCACGCACGCGCGCATGCCAGCACTCTCACAGAACACGCCCCCTCGTCCCGTGCGACCCACACACGCATGCACGCACTCCCGCTTCACGCGCCCCCTCGCCCCATGCAACCCAAGCACGAACGCATGCAAGCACCCCCGCTTTACTCACCCCTTCACCCCATGCAACCCACGTACGCACGCAAGCCAGCACTCTCACAGTACGCGCCCCATCGTCCCGTACAACTCACACACGCATGCACGCACCCCCGCTTCAAGCGCCCCCTCAAGCTCGCCCCATGCAACTCAGACACGCATGCATGCAATCAGTCCCGCATTACTCGCCCCATCGCTCCATGCTACTCATACCCGCACGCATGCAAGCACTCCCACATTACTCGTCCCCTCGTCCCATTTAGCCCATATGTGTACCCCCGCATTACTAGGCCCCATCGCCCTTGTAGCCCCCACACACATTCACGCACTCCCGCTTCACACGCCCCCTCGCCGCCAGCAACACACACACACGCACGCATGCAAGCGCCCCCACTTTGACCGTCCCCTCGTCCCTTGCAACCAACACACGAATGCAAGCCCCCCAGCTTTTCATGCCCCCTCACTCCATGCAAACCACACACGAACGCATGCAAGCCAGCACTCTCACAGTACTCGCCCCCACGTCCGATGCAACCCACACACACTCAACATTCCCGCTTCAAGCGCCCCCTCGCCACATGCAACCCAAGCACACAAGCATGTAACCCGAACGCATGAGCACTCCCACATTACTCGCCCCATGCACGCACGCAATCCATGCACGCCTTCAAGCACCACCACTTTACTCGCCGCCACACAACCTGCAACCCAGACACGAATGAAAGCACCCCTGCTTTTCTTGCCCCCTCGCTCCATGCAAGCCAAACACGAACGCATGCAAGCACTCCCACAATACTTGACCCCTTGCCCCATGTAGCCTGCACACGCATGCACGCATATTCCCACTTCAAGCGCTCCCTCGCCCCATGCAACCAACACACGCACAAATGCCAGCCCTCCCGCTTAACTCGCCCCGTCGCCCCATCAAGCCCCCACACACATGCAACCACCCCCGCTTTACTCGCCCCTTCACACCATGTAACCCAAGCACGAATGCATGCACGCACTCCCACAGTACTCACCCCCTCGCCCATGCAACACAGACCCGCACGCATGCACGCACTCCCACTTTACACGTCCCCTCACCCGGTGTTGCCTCCACATGCATGCAATCACCCCGCTTTACACGCCCCTTCACCCCATGCAACCAACGCACGCACGGATGCATGCAAGCGCACCTGCTGTACTCGCCCCCCCTCCCGTGCAACCCACACATGCATGCACGCACTCCCACTTCACGCGCCCAATCGCCCCATGCAACCCACACACGCACGCTTGCAAGCGCCACCACTCTACTCACCCCATTCCCCCATCCAACTCAGACCCGCACGCATGGAAGCATTCCCACAATACACTTCCCCTCGTCCTGTGCAGCCCACACACACATACGTGTACGTATCGCCTCGCGGCCAGTTATTTTAACATACGTGTACCCCCACTTTACTCGGCCCCTCGCCCTCTGTAGCCCCTACACGCACACATGCAAGCACCCCCACTTTACTCGCCGCCTCGCCACCTGCAACTCACACGTGCATGCACACTCTCCTGCCTCACACGCCCCCTCTCTCCATACAACCCATGCGCTCACACAAACAAACTCCACACTTTACAGCCCCCCTCGCCCCATGCAACCTGATCACGTGCACAATCGCACCCCCTCACGTCATGCATGAGCACCCAGCCCGGCACACGCCCAAATGAAATCAAAAAAGGAACGAAACACCCTAAACCCAAACCCCGCCCAAACTCTTCACAAGTTGCGACGGCCCCCCCCAGGCGTGCCCCGCCATGTGGCTGTTTTCTCTCCACTCGGCCGCGCAACGCGTCGCCAAGTGGCGTTTTCCGAACCCATTTGAAGGTCGCAAGCGCCACATGCATAACGGGCGGCGTTTTGAGCGCTGGGTGAGGAAAGGCCGGTCAGGGCGCCCACCCTGGAGCCCGAAGGTGTGTGTCTGTAACGCAAAAAAGTCGCCCAAACGGCCCGCCAAAGCCACCAGAAATACAGTGCTCAAAACGTTACTTAACGCACCGAAAAAGCGGCTTCGAGGCAAAGACACCGCGAAGTTGGAGCCCTAAGATGCGTGTCTGTAACGCAAAAAAGTCGCCCATTCGTCCTGCCAAAGCCACTAAAAGTACAGCTCTTTACACGTTACTTAGCGCACCGGAAAGGCTGCTTCGAGGCAAAGGCACCGCGAAGATGGAGCCCTAAGATGTGTGCGCGAAAAAGTCGCCGAAAGGGCTCGCCAACGGCAACCAATGTACAACGCAAAACACGGTACTCAAAGCACCAAAGAGGCCGCTAACGACCACATTTCGCCACATTTCAAAGCGACATCTGGCGCCGGAGCAATGCAGGACAGAGCTATGTAGGAAGCCCACGCTGGAAAGCACAGCAGGCGAGTGCGCTTTAGGTTCGACTTCAGGCAAGGAACCGACTTGCAACCAATTCAAGCACATACCCTAGCATACGACGCTGTCAGAAGCCGGTTGGCCGTCCAAGGTGGAAGTGGCTCGTTACGATAGTAAATCGAAGCGATATAAACGGGGAAGCCAGTTTGAAACTGTGCACGAGTATTGCTATGACAGGAGAAGGACTAGCGGTACCACCTCTTACTGCAAAAAAGGAGGGGGGGAAGCCGCCGAGTAAGAGGTGCGTCATGTGATAGCAAGAGTGAGAGCGAGTGGAAGGGCCACGGCGTGTCACGTGCGTGACAATAAATGGGAGGAGCGTAGCATGATGGATGAGCGTAGCATGATGGATGAGTGGGACAAAGACTGCGTGCGGGAGGGTGATAGGGTGGGGCAATGTGCGCATACGAGCGAGTGGGAGGAACGCCGTGTGTATAGGCGTGTGGGAGGGGCGCTGTGTGCTGGAGGGCCATTACGAGGACAGCCGCATGCAGGAGGTCCGCAAGGAGCGCCAAGTAAAAGAGGGGCGGTGGGAGAAGGGCAGCGTGCGGGACAGCACCCCCACTTAACTGGCCTCCTCAACCCAAGCAACCCACATACGCATGCATGCAAGCACTCCCACTTTACTCGTTCCCTCGCCCCGTGCATCACACAAGCACATGCAAGCCCTAGGTCCGGTCGTTTTCTGAGAGTGCTTCTTACGCCCTACTCACCCTCAGCACCAGTACTGGACTTATATATCTACATACGCTACCATATTCCATGGCTCCTGTGGCGGTTCTGTGGGGACTTCATCTTCCGACAATCACAGTGCGCTCCTACTCGCGGCCAGTTTTCTTAACACATGCAAGCAACCATGCTTCGCAAGCCCCCTCGCCCCATGCAACCCACACAGGCATGCCCACACCCCCGGTTTACTTGCCCCGCCCCTCGCCCCATGCAACCAACGCACACATGCAAGCACTCCCGCTTTACGCGCCGCCTCACCCCATGCAACCAACACACTCACGCATGCACGTACCCCCGCTTTACTCGTCCCCTAGCCCCATGCAACACACGCACGGTCAATCGCAGTACGCTCCGCCTCGCGGCCAGTTATCTCAACAGACGCAAGCAACCATGCTTTACAAGCAAGCCCTCTCGCCCCATGCAACCCACACACGCATGCATGCAAGCACTCCCGCTTTACACGCCCCCTCGCTCCGTGCAACACACATATGCACGCATGCAAGCATCTCCACTTTACTCGCTTCCTCGCCCCATGCAACCCATACACGCACGCATGCAAGCACTTCCGCTTTTACTCACCCACTCGGCCCATGCAATCCCTACACACATGCACGCACCCCGCTTTACTCGCACCCTTTGCCCATGCAACCCACGCACGCATGCACGCACCACCACATTACGCGCCCTCCTGCCCAATGCAATCCACACTCGAACGCATGCAAGCACCGTAGCTTCACGCGCCCCCTCACTCCATGCAACCCACGACAGCGGACATGCATGCATTCCCGTTCACTCGCCCCCTCGCCACAAGCAACTCATACACGAACCCCCGTTTTACTCGCCCCCTTGCCCCATGCAACCCACACTCGCACGCATGCAAGCACCCGTAGCTTTACGCGCCCTCTCCCCCATGCAACCCACGCCAGCAGACATGAATGCATTCCCGCTTTACTCGCACCCTTGGCCCATGCAAACCACGCACGCATGCACGCACCACCACATTACGCGCCCTCCTGCCCAACGCAATCCACACTCGAACGCATGCAACCACCGTAGCTTCGCGCGCCCCCTCACTCCATGCAACCCACGACAGCGGACATGCATGCATTCCCGTTCACTCGCCCCCTCGCCACATGCAACTCATACACGAACCCCCGTTTTACTCGCCCCCTTGCCCCATGCAACCCACACTCGCACGCATGCAAGCACCCGTAGCTTTACGCGCCCTCTCCCCCATGCAACCCACGCCAGCAGACATGAATGCATTCCCGCTTTACTCGCACCCTTGGCCCATGCAACCCACGCACGCATGCACGCACCACCACATTACGCGCCCTCCTGCCCAATGCAATCCACACTCGAACGCATGCAAGCACCGTAGCTTCACGCGCCCCCTCACTCCATGCAACCCACGACAGCGGACATGCATGCATTCCCGTTCACTCGCCCCCTCGCCACAAGCAACTCATACACGCCCCCTTGCCTCATGCAACCCGTGCAAGCACGCATGCACCCCCTCTAATACTCGCCCCCTCGCCCCATGCAACCCACACACGCACGCATTTAAGCACCTCTGCTTTACTCGCCCCCTCACCCCATGCAACCCACACTCGCACGCATGCAAGCACCCGTAGCTTTACGCGCCCCATCGCCCCATGCAACCCTCGCCCGCAGACATGCATGCATTCCCGCTTTATTCGCGCCCTTGGCCCATGCAACCCACACACGCATGCATGCACCCCCACTTTACTCGCCCCCTAGCACCGTGCAACCCACGCATGCACGCATGTAAGCAACTCCGCTTTACTAACCCCCTTACCCCATGCAACCCATGCACACACGCATGCAAGCAACCCCGCTGTACACACCCCCTCGGCCTATGCAACCCACACACGCATGCCCGCAACCCTGCTTTACTTGCCCCGCCCTTTGCCCCATGCAACCCACACACGCATGCAAGCCACCCCGCTTTACTGGTAGGGCCGCCATGTGAGCGTGTGCATTTAGGCGTGTTGAATGCACGTGAGCAGTAAGCAACACGGGTGGCGTGCTGGGCAATACGATATGGGCCTGACATTTCCACAGCCCTTCACCCGTCAAAGGAGGCCCACACGTCAGCTCACCACTAACGAATGCAGTTCAGCCCAACTTTTTCTCAGCACCCGATTTGCAGACAGATAAAGAAGGACTAGCAAAGCTGGTAACAATAAGAAGGCGCGATAATCACAAGTTGGCAAACAAGGCCCTCCGAAAAACGGACGTCCTATGTCCTTTTTAGTACGACAATTCTCGCTACTTGCCTATTTACTCCAGCGACACTGTTGGGTTGCCGAGAAAACAAAACGACACGCACTCATACTTATGCCCAAGTACAGACGATTGAAAGGCAAAACGGACCCGAGCACACTGCGATGCCAAAGCAACTTTCGACAACCACTAACCCACGTCCGAACCAAGCTCTTCTGCATAGCATTTATGATGTCTGAACTTTGATTTTTTTGATTTGATGTATCAAATGAGCGGGCGGGGTTAGGCTGTTAGCAGGACGATAACGTTGTCTTAGGTTGACTGACATACGTATCACGAAAGGCCACAACACGTTATCAGAATGCAGCATTTGAACTTGCTACGTGGCGCCTGAGCCATGTAGGAGACCTTCGCTAAAGAGCACCGCAGGCGAGTACGACTACATCCCGACTTCAAGCAAGGAGTCGACTCGACTTGCACACGGATACAAAGAAATATGACGACACCCTGACATCCTGACGCTAACAGAAGCCGGTTGGCCGTCTAAGGAACTCCGGTCCCCCTTGTAACTTTCGCATTCTAAGGTGGAACTCAGTAAATCTAGACCGGGAATTCAGCTTGAAGTAGTGCATGCTTATGTCTATGCCTAGGAATAGCGGTACCTTCGCTTACAGCAAAAGAAGAGAGGGAAGCCGAGTAGGAGGTACGGCATGTAAGCGAGAGCCACCACATGTTTGGCGGCGCGTGCGTGTGAGCGTAGATTGATAGAGGGTGAGTTGGACAAAAGTGGCAAGCGACAAGGCGATTGGGTGGGGCACTGTGTGCGCAAGACAGCAAGTTGGAGGCATGTACGAGAAGGCAGCAACGCAGCATGGGGAAACAACATCGCCCCCAAACCCCACCACAACCCAAGTTGCGACGGCCCCCCCCTGGCACGCCCCGCCATGTCCGTGTGTCCGTGTGTCCGTGTGTCCGTAACGGCAAAACATACAATCTAGACAAAACTATTTATTGCACCTAATAGATATTTGTTATCTGTATTCAGTAAAAATAACTGGAAGCCAAACAAACTTAATTTCGCAACAAACGATTTATTGACCAGCCATTGAACAAGGACCACCTCGGCAACAGCGATTAGCGCTCCTCTATGGTTTGTCCTGGTACCGTAAACAGTATTTAGTGAATTGGTAACAGCGGCGTGTCGCCAAAGGGCTACCTGTGAAAGTCGGCGGGAGCATGCTCGCATCTACTGTGCTACTCAGAGCCCACACAATCCTTTGGGACGATGTTGCAAGCCTTTGCTATGGGTTTATGCGTATGAACTGTAACGCAAACGGGTACGGGATACCTCGCTTATAAGCTAACATGTCATGTGACGGCGCAATGGCTGAAGTCCTTCTGAGCACGATGCCGAGATTGAGGAGCCTGACCTCCTCATCATGTTAGTAATGTAGGTGAAACTCTGCGGGACCCTGAAAGCACTTCCATGTGGCAGTTACGCCGTCGATTTGGGTTCTGTAGCCTAAGGCGTGGGTGTTATCAAGCATGATAAGACGTTACTAAGTACTCGATTGAACAGGCGTAACCTAACAATGTGTGCAATGAGTGAAGACACTATGTACGCCATGGGTGAACAAGGCGGCCGGCCTCGGCTGGACAAGGGGCTCTGAGCCCGTCTAGCCATGCAACGAGCACTAAAACTACAGTAAACAAGGGGGTTCAGCGTCCGTATAACGAGGTGTGTTAGGTCAACTGGTGCCGTGGAGTCACAGGAGCGCATTCCAGGTCTATACGGCCCATAGGGTTGTGCGTCGCACTTGAGTCGTTCCACTCCCCTGTAATAATCGCAATCATTCCAGTGGTAATAATACGTTCCTGTACTAAAGAAGAGGGGCTCCGCCCTTTTCCAGCTTTGAGGAAGCTGAAACCCCCTTGTCCTACGCACAATTAGATGATGTTCTTCACCGCCGTTTTCTTCAAGCGTGTTTTGTCGCTGCGGCCCGTTTACAACACAGCGGCGTCTCACACAATGGCGGTCCCTCCGTATTCCTCCGTCCAATCTGCAGTTAGTACGGTCTCTCCGTCTTCCTGCATCCTTCCGTGTTGCGGTTTCGCCCTTAACATCGATGATCAGCTTCCGTTCCCAATGCACCCGCGTTTCACGTGCCAGGCGCCTTGGTGTCGCCAAACGTTTATGAGCTCTGCCGTACATTGACGCTTCCTAACCAGTAATACACCACTTGCTTCCACAGCGTGCGAGCGCGGCCTTGCGGAGCGCATGGAGACAAGGGCAAGCCAAATTACACACTTGCCGTACAACCAACATGGGCCCATAACTCTTTGCCGTACAATCCCAAGAAAAAATTTAAAAGCACACAAATTCATTTGGCATGGCTCTTGGAGCCTTTTCAGCAGACGGGAATCACTTAGGCCCCATTGCTTACTGGTGGGAAAGTTCTAGCCCCAACAGACGTGGACCAAACATCTCTAAAAGCCGCCCCTAACGACACATTATGGTGGCAAGAAGCACGTGAAGGAGCTGATTGCCGCAATGTAACCCTAGATACCCATAGCACAGGAGGAGCACTGGAGCACCTACGGACATCCACTCCTGCTCTCATACCCCTAACACAAACCCTCTCACAATGCCCTCATACCATGAACCTGAACCCACATGTGCTCGATACCGCAAAGCCGTATTGGACTCTCCAGTGCTGGCTCAGCAATTGTTTCATCTAATGATTTTTTTGGGCGGAGCCCCCGCCGCGAAGCGGCTTCGGGGGGGCTTCGCCCCCCAGGATTGCCCCTGTCCGTGTGTCCGTGTGTCCGTAACGGCAAAACATACAATCTAGACAAAACTATTTATTGCACCTAATAGATATTTGTTATCTGTATTCAGTAAAAATAACTGGAAGCCAAACAAACTTAATTTCGCAACAAACGATTTATTGACCAGCCATTGAACAAGGACCACCTCGGCAACAGCGATTAGCGCTCCTCTATGGTTTGTCCTGGTACCGTAAACAGTATTTAGTGAATTGGTAACAGCGGCGTGTCGCCAAAGGGCTACCTGTGAAAGTCGGCGGGAGCATGCTCGCATCTACTGTGCTACTCAGAGCCCACACAATCCTTTGGGACGATGTTGCAAGCCTTTGCTATGGGTTTATGCGTATGAACTGTAACGCAAACGGGTACGGGATACCTCGCTTATAAGCTAACATGTCATGTGACGGCGCAATGGCTGAAGTCCTTCTGAGCACGATGCCGAGATTGAGGAGCCTGACCTCCTCATCATGTTAGTAATGTAGGTGAAACTCTGCGGGACCCTGAAAGCACTTCCATGTGGCAGTTACGCCGTCGATTTGGGTTCTGTAGCCTAAGGCGTGGGTGTTATCAAGCATGATAAGACGTTACTAAGTACTCGATTGAACAGGCGTAACCTAACAATGTGTGCAATGAGTGAAGACACTATGTACGCCATGGGTGAACAAGGCGGCCGGCCTCGGCTGGACAAGGGGCTCTGAGCCCGTCTAGCCATGCAACGAGCACTAAAACTACAGTAAACAAGGGGGTTCAGCGTCCGTATAACGAGGTGTGTTAGGTCAACTGGTGCCGTGGAGTCACAGGAGCGCATTCCAGGTCTATAAGGCCCATAGGGTTGTGCGTCGCACTTGAGTCGTTCCACTCCCCTGTAATAATCGCAATCATTCCAGTGGTAATAATACGTTCCTGTACTAAAGAGGAGGGGCTCCGCCCTTTTCCAGCTTTGAGGAAGCTGAAACCCCCTTGTAATTCTGTGTCTCGGTTGACACCTAGTCGGCGACTGTTTCGCCCCAATTGATAATGCCCGAAAAACGTCCACCCCCACTTAACAAAACACAAACAATTAATTCCTGTCAGTAATCCAAACCGTATGGTAGTTAACAAGGGGGTTTCAGCTTCCTCAAAGCTGGAAAAGGGCGGAGCCCCTCCTCTTTAGTACAGGAACGTATTATTACCACTGGAATGATTGCGATTATTACAGGGGAGTGGAACGACTCAAGTGCGACGCACAACCCTATGGGCCTTATAGACCTGGAATGCGCTCCTGTGACTCCACGGCACCAGTTGACCTAACACACCTCGTTATACGGACGCTGAACCCCCTTGTTTACTGTAGTTTTAGTGCTCGTTGCATGGCTAGACGGGCTCAGAGCCCCTTGTCCAGCCGAGGCCGGCCGCCTTGTTCACCCATGGCGTACATAGTGTCCTCACTCATTGCACACATTGTTAGGTTACGCCTGTTCAATCGAGTACTTAGTAACGTCTTATCATGCTTGATAACACCCACGCCTTAGGCTACAGAACCCAAATCGACGGCGTAACTGCCACATGGAAGTGCTTTCAGGGTCCCGCAGAGTTTCACCTACATTACTAACATGATGAGGAGGTCAGGCTCCTCAATCTCGGCATCGTGCTCAGAAGGACTTCAGCCATTGCGCCGTCACATGACATGTTAGCTTATAAGCGAGGTATCCCGTACCCGTTTGCGTTACAGTTCATACGCATAAACCCATAGCAAAGGCTTGCAACATCGTCCCAAAGGATTGTGTGGGCTCTGAGTAGCACAGTAGATGCGAGCATGCTCCCGCCGACTTTCACAGGTAGCCCTTTGGCGACACGCCGCTGTTACCAATTCACTAAATACTGTTTACGGTACCAGGACAAACCATAGAGGAGCGCTAATCGCTGTTGCCGAGGTGGTCCTTGTTCAATGGCTGGTCAATAAATCGTTTGTTGCGAAATTAAGTTTGTTTGGCTTCCAGTTATTTTTACTGAATACAGATAACAAATATCTATTAGGTGCAATAAATAGTTTTGTCTAGATTGTATGTTTTGCCGTTACGGACACACGGACACACGGACACACGGACATGGCGGGGCGTGCCAGGGGGGGGCCGTCGCAACTTGGGTTGTGGGGTGTGGTGGGGTTTGGGGGGGTGTTGTTTCCCCATGCTGCATTCCCGTATATATATGCCTCCAACTTGCTCTCTATTGCGCACAGCGCCCCACCCAATCGCCCTGTCGCTTGCCACCTTTGTCCGACTCACCCTCTATCAAGCTACGCTCCACGCACGTGCCGTCAAAGATGCGGTACTAGCCCTCGCTCACATGCCGTACCTCCTACTACTCGGCTTCCCTCTCTTCTTTTGCAGTAAGCGAAGGTACCGCTTTTCATAGACATAGAAATAGTTATGCACTACTTCAAGCTGGCTTCCCCGTTTACTTTGCTTCGATTTACTGTCATAGCATCTTACGAGTTCCACCTTAGATGGCCAACTGGCTTCTGTTAGCGTCAGGATGTCAGGGTGTCTACATGAAGTGGCTGGTCATACTTCGTTGTATCCGTGTGCAAGTCAAGTCGACTCCTTGCTTGAAGTCGGGATGTAGTCGCAATCGCCTGCGGTGCTCTTTAGCGAGGGTCTCCTACAGGGCTCAGGCGCCACATGGCAAGTTCAAATGCTGCATTTTGGTGACGTGTTGTGGCCTTTCGCGATACGTATATGGTATATCAGTCAACCTAAGACAACGTTATCGTCCTGCTAACAGCTCATTTAATACATCATAAGTTCAGACATCATAAATGCTATGCAGAATAGCTTGGTTCAGACGTGGGTTAGTGGTTGTCGAAAGTTGCTTTGGCATCGCAGTATGCTCGGGTCCGTTTTGCCTTTCAATCGTCTGTACTTAAGCCCTGGCAGATATATGAGTGCGTACCGTTTTGTTTTCGCGGCAACCCGACACTGTCGCTGGAGTAAAAAGGCAAGTAATGACAATTGTCGTACTTAAAACGGACGTAGGATGTCCTTTTTTCGGAGGGCCTTGTTTGCCAACTTTAGATTATCGCGCCTTACTATTACCAGCTTTGCTAGTCCTTCTTTATCTATCTGCAAATCGGGCTGAACTGCATTCGTTAGTGGGCCTCCTTTGACAGGTGAAGGGCTGTGGAAATGTCAGGCCCACATCGTATCGCCCAGCATGCCACCCGTGT
Source organism: Astrephomene gubernaculifera (assembly GCA_021605115.1). Taxonomy (NCBI): domain Eukaryota; kingdom Viridiplantae; phylum Chlorophyta; class Chlorophyceae; order Chlamydomonadales; family Astrephomenaceae; genus Astrephomene; species Astrephomene gubernaculifera. The sequence goes on along the minus strand of BMAR01000042.1, from coordinate 664,028 downwards.
TGCTTGCTGCACACGTGCATTCAAGACGCCTTAAAGTGCACACGCTCACATGGCGGCCCTACCAGTAAAGCGGGGTGGCTTGCATGCGTGTGTGGGTTGCATGGGGCAAAGAGCGGGGCAAGTAAAGCAGGGGTGCGGGCATGCGTGTGTGGGTTGCATAGGCCGAGGGGGTGTGTACAGCGGGGTTGCTTGCATGCGTGTGTGCATGGGTTGCATGAGATAAGGGGGTGAGTAAAGCGGAGTTGCTTACATGCGTGGGTTGCACGGTGCTAGGGGGCGAGTAAAGTGGGGGTGCATGCATGCGTGCGTGGGTTGCATGGGCCAAGGGCGCGAGTAAAGCGGGAATGCATGCATGTCTGCGGGCGTGGGTTGCATGGGGCGAGGGAGTGCGTAAAGCTACGGGTGCTTGCATGCGTGCGAGTGTGGGTTGCATGGGGTGAGGGGGCAAGTAAAGCAGAGGTGTTTAAATGCGTGCCTGTGTGGGTTGCATGGGGCGAGGGGGTGAGTATTAGAGGGGGTGCATGCGTGCGTGCACGGGTTGCATGAGGCAAGGGGGCGAGTAAAGCGGGGGTGCGTGTATGAGTTGCATGGGGCGAGTGAGCGGGAATGCATGCATGTCTGCGGGCGTGGGTTGCGTGGAGTGAGGGGGCGCGTAAAGCTATGCTGCTTCCATGCGTTCGAGTGTGGATTACGTTGGGCAGGAGGGCGCGTAGTGTGGGGGTGCTTGCATGCGTGCGTGGGTTGCATGGGCCAAGGGCGCGAGTAGAGCGGGAATGCATGCATGTCTGCTGGCGTGGGTTGCATGGGGGAGAGGGCGCGTAAAACTACGGGTGCTTGCATGCGTGCGAGTGTGGTTTGCATGTAGCGAGGGGGCGGAGATGCTTGCATGCGTTCATATGTGGGTTGCATTGGGCGAGGGGGCGAGTAAAGCGGGGGTGTGTGCATGCGTGCTGCGCGGGTTGCACGGGGCAAGGGGGCGAGTAAAGCAGGGGTGCGTGCATGCGTGCACGCGTGGGTTTCATTGCGCTAGGGGGCGAGTAAAGCGGGGGTGCGTGTGTGGGTTGCATGGGGCAAGGGGGCGAGTGAGCGGGAATGCATGCATGTCTGCGGGCGTGGGTTGCGTGGAGTGAGGGGGCGCGTAAAGCTATGGTGCTTGCATGCGTGTGAGTGTGGATTGCATTGGGCGGGCGGGCACATAAAGTGGGGGTGCGTGCATGCGTGAGTGGGTTGCATGGGCCAAGGGTGCGAGTAAAGCGGGGTGCGTGCATGTGTGTATGGATTGCATGGGCCGAGTGGGTGAGTAAAAGCGGAAGTGCTTGCATACGCGCGTGTATGGGTTGCATGGGGCGAGGGAGCGAGTAAAGCGGAGATGCTTGCATGCGTGCATATGTGTGTTGCACGGGGTGACGGGGCGTGTAAAGCGGGAGTGCTTGCATGCATGCGTGTGTGGGTTGCATGGGGCGAGAGGGCTTGTAAAGCATGGTTGCTTGCGTGTGTCGAGATAACTGGCCGCGAGGCGGAGCGTACTGCGATTGCCCGTGCGTGTGTTGCATGGGGCGAGGGGGCGAGTCAAGCGAGGGTGCGTGCATGCGTGAGTGTGTTGGTTGCATGGGGCAAGGCGGCGCGTAAAGCGGAAGTGCTTGCATGTGTGCGTTGGTTGCATGGGGCGAGGGGCGGGGCAAGTAAAGTGGGGGTGCGGGCATGCGTGTGTGGGTTGCATGGGGCGAGGGGGCTTGGGAAGCATGGTTGCTTGCATGTGTTAAGAAAACTGGCCGCGAGTAGGAGCGCACTGTGATTGTCGGAAGATGAAGTCCCCACAGAACCACCGCAGGAGCCTCGGAATATGGTAGCGTATGTAGATATATAAGTCCAGTACTGGTGCTGAGTAGGACGTAAGAAGCACTCTCGGAAAACGACCGGACCTAGGGCTTGCATGTGTTTGTGTGATGCACGGGGCGAGGGGACGAGTAAAGCGGGAGTGCTTGCATGCATGCGTGTGTGGGTTGCTTGGGTTGAGGAGGCCAGTTAAGTGGGGGTGCTGTCCCGCATGCAGCCCTTCTTCCACTGCCCCTCTTTTACTTGGGGCTCCTTGCGGCCCTCCTGCTTGCGGCTGTCTTCGTAATGGCCCTCCAGCACACAGCGCCCCTCCCACACGCCTATACACACGGCGTTCCTCCCACTCGCTTGTATGCGCACATTGCCCCACCCTATCGCCCTCCCGCACACAGTCTTTGTCCCACTCATCCATCATGCTACGCCCCTCCATCATGCTACGCTCCTCCCACTTACTGTCATGCACGTGACACGCCGTGGCCCTTCCACTCGCTCTCGCTCTTGCTACCACATGACGCACCTCTTACTCGGCTTCCCTCCCTTCTTTTGCAGTAAGAGGTGGTACCGCTATTCCTTCTCCTGACATAGCAATACTCGTGCACGGTTTCAAACTGGCTTCCCCGTTTATATCGCTTCGATTTACTATCGTAACGAGCCACTTCCACCTAAGACGGACAACCGGCTTCTGACACCGTCGTAATGTTAGGGTATGTGTGCTTGGATTGGTTGGACACATTTGTATCCGTGTGCAAGTCGGTTCCTTGCCTGAAGTCGGGCTAAAGCGCACTCGCCTGCGGTGCTCTCCAGCGTGGGCTTCCTACATTGCTCCGTCCTGCATTGCTCCGGCCAGATGTCGCTTTGAAATGTGGCGAAATGTGGTCGTTAACGGGGCCGTCTTTCCAAAGCCGCCTCTTTGGTGCTTTGAGTACCGTGTTTTGCGTTGTACATTGGTTGCCATTGGCGAGCCGTTTCGGCGACTTTTTCGCGCTAGAGACACACATCTTAGGGCTCCAACTTCGCGGTGCCTTTGCCTTGAAGCAGCATTTTCGGTGCGCTAGGTAACTTGTTAAGCACTGTACTTTTAGTTGCCTTGGCAAGACGAATGGGCGACTTTTTTGCGTTACGGACACGCATCTTAGGGCTCCAACTTCGCGGTGCCTTTGCCTCGAAGCAGCATTTTCGGTGCGCTAAGTAACGTGTTAAGCACTGTACATTTAGTGGCTTTGGCAAGACGAATGGGCGACTTTTTTGCGTTACGGACACGCATCTTAGGGCTCCAACTTCGCGGTGCCTTTGCCTCGAAGCCGCCTTTTCGGTGCGTTGAGTAACGTGTTAGGCACTGTACTTCTGGTGGCTTTGGCGGGCCGTTTGTGCTACTTTTATGCGTTACGGACACACCCCTTAGGGCTCCAGGGTGGGCGCCCTGACAGGCCCCTCCTCACCCAGCGCTCAAAACGCCGCCCGTGATGCATGTGGCGCTTGCGACCTTCAAATGGGTTCGGAAAACGCCACTTGGCGACGCGTTGCGCGGCCGAGTGGAGAGAAAACAGCCAAAAACAACCGGCAAAACTCATGTTTTGGGTGGGATTCGAACCCGGACCGCGACTTTTAGCGCTCAAAACGCCGCGTCCCTGTTAAGGCGCTTGCCAAAAAAATGTTACACGAAACCCCCCCTCCCTATTGATGCCTTTCCTTCGCTGCTTCGCTAGCTCCGGACTCCGTCTACGACGTCGGCCTCCGACGTCGCTACATTGCTCCGGCGACACACGGACAGGGGCAATCCTGGGGGGCGAAGCCCTCCCGAAGCCGCTTCGCGGCGGGGGCTCCGCCCAAAAATTGTCACCTCAAGCTCTTGGATACCTGGTGCCTAACCCCCCTGAGAACACTTCAAATACATGTGAGTAGGATTATTAGCTTGCCAAGACAGGCAAACCATTAAAGTGCTAAGCCCAGCATATTCACAATCACAAAGACGGTATCCTTTCATCACTCGCGGGCCTTCAGGAACAGACTAAAAAGGGCCCCCCAAAGAATGCGCAATAATACGTAAACAGCCTCCTATCTCAAATACACAGATTCGGGTGCAGGTCAGCCCCAGCAGCACCCTGACAGGGAACACCCAAGGCACCAGCAAAAACAGCAAGGCTGGCATCCAAACAGGGAACAACCAAAACACAGCAATTATGACAGAAGTCTGATCAGTGAATCCAGAAGAATCTCCTCAGCACCAGACCCACGCACGTAAGAAGCCCGCAAAACCCTCCGACCACCCTCATTGTATAGCAGACTCCTCTCCTCCTCGAAACGGGCCATATCTCCAACCCTCCTCCAAAGAGTCTAAGACAAAAGCAACCGAAACACAACGCTGCACACCTAAAAGTCCTAACACGAACTAAAAACTAAAAACTCCATAGCCATAGCGCTGGAAACGAGCGCGAAACATAACGGGAATTTCAGGAAATTGGATCCCATCAGCAGTTAAACTGCAGACAATTTCATGCGCCTAAAAGCTCTTTTCCCGCCTAGCCCTGTACGGCGGTGAACGAAGTGTAGCCACAAAGTTGTTCGAATCCCGTTCAGGAATTCATCAATAAGGACGCCTAAAAATTCCGGAATGAAGGCCTCTAGCAGCACAAGTGTACAGCACGCATTCCTAAATTAGCTTTCCAATTGCAGAGCCGTGGTCTCCCTAAATGGAAACACTGTCAACACAAGGAATCACTCCATCCAGCAGTGCACCTGACACCCCCAGACAGGGAGCCCGAAACCTGCCATTTGTGCCCCCATTTGTGCCGATACCCCAAATAAACCCGGCATCTGTGCCCCCAGTTGACACCTAGCCGGCGAATGTTTCGCACCAGTTGACAGAGGCATAAGACAATAAAACATCCCGGCTCACGTGACTAAACACCAGCAGCAAGCAAAACTCTGTCTGTCAATAATCTGAACCGTACGGTAGTTTGGAATACTCACATCAAGCTCTTGGATAGCAAAGCGTGGCAAATACTTTGGTACCTTAGTGATGAGCCCAACAAAGGTTTATTAAGAACTTGATCACGCGCATGACCTTCAGGAACACTTTCTCAAGGGCGAAACCAAAGGCCCAAAAGATTGCACAACAATACAAAGCAGTTTCCTATTTAATAATTCGCATATTCGGATACAAACAACAAACCCCTGACAGGGAACACATAAACTAGCAAGAACAGTGAAGCTGGCATCATAACCAAACTACCGTATAAAAGGACAGCCTGACCAGTGGACACAGACGCCATCCCCTCAGCACTAGATAGACTCGCGCACGTAAGAAGCCCGAAAAAACCACCCATAGCAGGCTCCTCCTACCTCCAAAAGGCTTTCGAGCTCCTTCCTTGCTCCTCCAAAGAGGCTACGACCAGAGCAACCCAAACACACTGCTGCACACCTATGATTCCCAATACGTCATAAGTCCCACAGCCATAGCGCTGGAAACGAGCGCAAAACGTAACGGGAATTTCAGGAAACTGGATCCCAACAGCATTTAAACTCCTTAAAGCTCTTCGCCCGCCTGCACGGCGGTGAAGTGTAGCCCAACCCCCATGCATCTATAATTTTCGCATCACCGACATCTACAATTTCCGGAAGGAAGGCCTCTAGCAGCACAAGAGTACAGCACGCTACCAAATTGGAGAACCGTGGTCTCCCTAACTGGAAACAGTTTCAAAACAAGGAACCCCTCCTTTCAGTGCACCTGCCACCCCCAAACAGGGAGCCCAAAACCTGCCAAGCATTCCCTTCAGTGCCGGAGGAGGTTAGTTGAATTGATTGGGCGGTGAGGCGTAATCCAAGCCGCCATCCAAGCTGCTGGCACCTCACGCAACACCCGCTCACAATACGTTCACAATCACAGTATGTTCCGCCTCACGGCAAGTGTTCAACACCCGCTCACCATGCCGCATAGACAAGGCAGGAACAAAGGGCAGAGGCACCCGAAGAAACCGGACCAAATATATCTACGAATGAGGGAGGACCAGCCATGGTACTCTTTGCTGAACCCTCCACAGCCCCAGGCGCCCCACATTTCAGTGCTCAATTCCGTGTTTTGTAAGCTCAATAAGCAACCCGGATTTCCTGAACACACCGATACTTAAGTTTACGAAGGGCATGGCAGTGGACTAGAACCGGATAACGATACTTCAAAGCCCGCGAGCCTGATTACCGTATTGCCCAAAATTTAATTGGCATGCGTTTGGAGGCCTATTTTCCAGCCCCATTTGACAAAGCGGGAATAATTTATGCCCCATTTGACTTCCTGATGGCGAATTTCTAGCCCCATTTGACATGCGCCAAACGCCCCCAAAGCCACCGAACGTGTTGGATGTAACATGGTAAGGAAAGGAGCTGTTAGGAGGATAAGTGGAACACCACTTGGAAACCCCTACTGGGCATGGCGCGGTGAGGACGCAGCGCACTGGCAAGTCAGTTGCCCCCTACCTCTCCGCTCCCATCTTAGTTACCCTGCAGTCACCCCAGGCGAATTATTTTGCCCCCATTTGACACCTTGCCAGCGAATTTCCAGCCCCATTTGAAATGGCAAAAAAACATTTTTGCCCCATTTGACAAAACCCAAAACATTTTATTTTTGTCAATTAAATTTTGGGCAATACGGTAACCCACTACCTCTCAGGGCACGAAAGCGAAATGCCCAAACACCAGCAGCGACCCGGTTACAGTTACTCCGACGCTATGCCTGCAACTGGGACGAGAATGCCAGAGAAGACACTATGCGTTAAAAACCCTCCGGCATCTCCCCACCCCTAGTTATTAGCCAAGGCCCTGCCCGGCTAGCCGTCAAACACGCCCGCGGACCAAACGCCGCCGGGGGATAACTCCGAAGGGACTAAACTGCACTCGCTGTCAAGGGTGCCTACTACAATTCCCTGACACCATCACTAAATGAACGGGTTCCCCAACAAGCAGTTCGACCCCGGACTTGTTCTTACGCAAAGGCAAAGCATCAAACCAATCTACCCTTGGTACAGCCTGGTAACCGCCTACCCCGAACACCACAGCAACCAGTGCGGTGACCTTGACCATTACTACACCGGGGCACTCATGGCAGCATGGCAGCACGCATCCAGCTGTACAGCAGGGGCATGCTGAGCTGCTGACCCCTTTAGGTGCCATCGACGCCCTCCACGCCCCCACCTCCTGCTGCCCGCTTGGCCAGCTTAACACGCCGTGTACCTCGCCGCAACCCCAAGGCGGCCAGCCGCCTAAGGTCCGCCACAGCCGCCTGAAGTTCGGACATGTGCGCCAGCTGGTTAGCAATTGCCTCCTGCTGCTCCTCTATAGCCTTCTGCTGCTCCTCTATAGCCTTCCGCTGCTCCTCCATCGCCTTTTGCTGCTCCTCCTGCATCTGTGTCAGCTGCTCCTTCACCTCCTTCCCCAACTTCCGTGTTTCCAGTCCGACCTGCCGTACGCTTTCCTGCATGCCCCAATCGAACTGCTTTTCCTCCATTATTACCTCCGACAGCCGTTCGGGGCTCAGGTGGCCCTCCACTGCCAAGGCTACCTCTGACTTGGTAAAGCCGGCGTTGCGCAAAGCAAGCTCCAGTTCCCTCAATGTGATATACTGCGGCAATCAAGGAAAGCGAATGCCAGCATAATTGGCTAGGAATGCAACTGTGCAAGTAGCTGCAACACTTGGTAACTCACAGGCCCCACATTGTTCATGCACAGGCATACTGGGATCCCATCCGTTTATTAAATTCGTGCATCTTTGAGACATACCTTTCCAGCCTCGCTATCTAAAAGGGGAAACCTCCAACGAGTCTCCACAGGCTCATAGCCCCAAGCATCACGGCCTGGAATATAGCCCTCGGAGATCTGAACGAAAAAGCGACGGTGGGATGTGATAACAAGAGGCGTGGAGGGTGCAAGCTTTGCGGCGGAGAGGGGCACAGCAGGCAAGGGACACATGCCCTTGCATAATCAATGCACGGCAAACACCGGAGGGCTGAACCTGCTAGTACGTGCCACTGGTAGTACAGGAAACCCGGGGTCTTAAACCCTGATCTAAACCAACTACGTGCCACAACACCTGACGGACAGCACAGATATGCCAGTTTGTCACAATTATTGCCGTTGTCAACGCAATGAAAACCTGAGGGGTCATGCGTCTGGCTTGCAACACAGCAAGAGACTCACCGATTCAGCCGATTGAGAATCTGAAGGCTTCGAGCTGCCGCCAATTTGAGCCGCGGGCTGCTGGCTTCGCGCCTCATGCGCGGTGCCCGACTGAGACTCTGGAGGGTCTGACGACGGCTTCGGAGCCACAGGCAGGCTTCGCGCCGCAGGCTTGAGGATGCCGAGGGGAAAGGAAGCGACGTGGGGTGATGCAAGGTGCGTGAGTAAGGAAGTAACAGACTTCCATGAGCAAAGCAAACGATAAGGGGGTGGTACCACTCAACGGCTCGGTTTGTATAGCAGAGGCTTACTGCGTGCAGGAGAGGTCTTCTAATCACGCAATGTTGTTGTTGATGATGATAATGATGATGTGATGTTGCATGGCAGATGTTTGGAGCCTCCTGCCGGCAGAGGCTCGCAGATGCCAGTTTCCGAGGGTTGCTAGTAAGGCCCGTAACAGCTTCCATAGCTCGTTACGTTACAGAGGCTGCAATACGGTTTGTAGCACAGTTGCCGAACCATTTGCACAGCCCAAATTAGTTAAGCCAACACAAAAGGAGGATGGAGAGCTTAGACTTCCCGAAGCAAAATAGACGCATTTGGAATAAGAAACTAGGTCTAAATAGCAAAGGAGACAGGGGGGGGGTAAGAAATTTTCTTATAAACCCCAACCCGAAATTTCCAAAGAGAAGGCCTCGGAGCCACCCACCCACCGCCAAGCGTGTCGTACAACCTGTAAACTATGCCAAAACGCCGGGGAAAAAAGCGTCTAGGTTCCTCTGCGCAAGCTCTATTAAATGCAGTCGAAAAACCCCAAACCCCCTGGGAAGTTAATGTCACAGCGTTGCACTATGGACGGCTAAGGTAACCATGTTCTTGGCCCCAGCTTGACTGATGTTATGTATTTGGCGCCTAGGAAGCACCACGGCCCTTCCATTTGCGCCATACCACCGCAGTTCTGTTTTCACCAACCGAGACAACGGCGCCACCACGTTCCAGGTCCCTGCTCCTGCCTCTTCTTCCCCCTGTGGCACTGGGCCCTCGACCATAGCCCCTGGTACCAATTCCCACGCCTTCTTGTTTCTGTGCTCAGCATCCCCACCCCATTCGTGGTCACAGTAAGTGCTTTCTCGCAGCTCAGTCTGTCTACTCCAACCCCGCATCCTCAGTCGTGCTCCACATCCATGGGGACACGCGACATGCTGCTATGCTAGGCCTTTACAAAGGGCCGACTAGCCGCGTTCGCAATATATGTTTTCTACATAAGTTGTTTCTTGTACGTTTGGGGATTGGGCAGTCCCGTTCGGCTACCGTGGTTCAGAGGTGAAGTGTCATTGCAACATCGGAAGCCGAGAAGTGACCATTTTGTTGATAGAACTAATTCTGTGTATAAGAAACGAAGAAAGGATGGCAATACAGCTTTCAAAACACTAACATGAGGCCTGGAAAAATTTTCCGGAGGTTCATGTAAAAAAGTCGTTGGGGCCCTGAACCCACCCACCCACCCCTGCCGTACCACCAACTTTGCAAGCCCATAACTTTTTCCGTACAACTCTAAACAGAAATCTGAAAACAGATTCGGAATCCCCACGCAAAACTCCTTCGATTTGAGGGTTGGGGTCTATTTTTGCGGTTCTTACCCCCCCCTGAAGGAGATGTCTGCTTTCCATGCGATGATGGTGTGATGGAGAGGGCCATACGACGGCTGACGTGAAAGGTCTAAACCAGCCAGGAACCGTAATATGAGAGCACTGCTGCTTTCCACTATGATTGCTCCTCGTACATGCACAAGTCACATGCACGAATAAGCTGTACGACAGAGACGACAAGGCAGCCCGATAACTGGAGATGGAGTGTTGTCGCATGGCAAATGTTTGGAGCCTCCTTGGTTTGTTAAAGGTTTTAGAAACTCACAGGCCCCACATTGTTCAAGCACATCCGCCTAACTACTCTTCGGGCATCTTAGAGACATACCTCCTCAGCCAAACTAGCTGAAGGGGAAACCCTCCAACGAGTCCGTTCAGGCCCATGGCGCCGCGCATCATGGCCTGGTATGTAGTCGTCGAAGACCTGAGGGGAAAGGCAACGGCGGGAGGTGATTGCAAGAAGCGTGGAGGGTGCAACGCTTTGCGGCGGAGAGGGACACGGGCAATGGGCGCAGGCTCTTGTATGGGACAACACGGCAGACACCGGAGGGCTTAATAACCTGCTAGCACGAGCAACTGGTAGGACATGAAACCCAGGGGGTTAACCCCTGAACCTGAACCGATCTATAGCTCGCCAGCCACAAGGCTTGACAGACAGCACAGACTTGCCAGTTGCCACAATTGCTTGCCGTTGTCAAAGCTATGAAAACCTAAGGTGCCAATGCTGCGTCGACCTGGGTCATGTGCTATGACATGTGTAGAGATTCACGGCGGAAATGGAAGGCCAGCTAGCAGCTACCCATGCATCTGCCTTGCAACACAGCAAACAGACTCACCGCCGGCACCGGCACAGATACACTGCCCGAGTGAGACCCTGAAGGGTCTGTTGACAGCTTCGAGCTGCCATCACTCGGAACCGCAGGCTTGAGAATGCCAAGGAAGGGGAAAGGTGGCCATGTGGGGTGATCCAAGGTGCGTAAGAGGAGGGTAGTGAGCACGTAACGAACTAATTTGCTCGTTACAGAGGCTGCAATACGGTTTGTAGCACAGTTGCCGAACCATTTGCACAGCCCAAATTAGTTAAGCCAACACAAAAGGAGGATGGAGAGCTTAGACTTCCCGAAGCAAAATAGACGCATTTGGAATAAGAAACTAGGTCTAAATAGCAAAGGAGACAGGGGGGGGGTAAGAAATTTTCTTATAAACCCCAACCCGAAATTTCCAAAGAGAAGGCCTCGGAGCCACCCACCCACCGCCAAGCGTGTCGTACAACCTGTAAACTATGCCAAAACGCCGGGGAAAAAAGCGTCTAGGTTCCTCTGCGCAAGCTCTATTAAATGCAGTCGAAAAACCCCAAACCCCCTGGGAAGTTAATGTCACAGCGTTGCACTATGGACGGCTAAGGTAACCATGTTCTTGGCCCCAGCTTGACTGATGTTATGTATTTGGCGCCTAGGAAGCACCACGGCCCTTCCATTTGCGCCATACCACCGCAGTTCTGTTTTCACCAACCGAGACAACGGCGCCACCACGTTCCAGGTCCCTGCTCCTGCCTCTTCTTCCCCCTGTGGCACTGGGCCCTCGACCATAGCCCCTGGTACCAATTCCCACGCCTTCTTGTTTCTGTGCTCAGCATCCCCACCCCATTCGTGGTCACAGTAAGTGCTTTCTCGCAGCTCAGTCTGTCTACTCCAACCCCGCATCCTCAGTCGTGCTCCACATCCATGGGGACACGCGACATGCTGCTATGCTAGGCCTTTACAAAGGGCCGACTAGCCGCGTTCGCAATATATGTTTTCTACATAAGTTGTTTCTTGTACGTTTGGGGATTGGGCAGTCCCGTTCGGCTACCGTGGTTCAGAGGTGAAGTGTCATTGCAACATCGGAAGCCGAGAAGTGACCATTTTGTTGATAGAACTAATTCTGTGTATAAGAAACGAAGAAAGGATGGCAATACAGCTTTCAAAACACTAACATGAGGCCTGGAAAAATTTTCCGGAGGTTCATGTAAAAAAGTCGTTGGGGCCCTGAACCCACCCACCCACCCCTGCCGTACCACCAACTTTGCAAGCCCATAACTTTTTCCGTACAACTCTAAACAGAAATCTGAAAACAGATTCGGAATCCCCACGCAAAACTCCTTCGATTTGAGGGTTGGGGTCTATTTTTGCGGTTCTTACCCCCCCCTGAAGGAGATGTCTGCTTTCCATGCGATGATGGTGTGATGGAGAGGGCCATACGACGGCTGACGTGAAAGGTCTAAACCAGCCAGGAACCGTAATATGAGAGCACTGCTGCTTTCCACTATGATTGCTCCTCGTACATGCACAAGTCACATGCACGAATAAGCTGTACGACAGAGACGACAAGGCAGCCCGATAACTGGAGATGGAGTGTTGTCGCATGGCAAATGTTTGGAGCCTCCTTGGTTTGTTAAAGGTTTTAGAAACTCACAGGCCCCACATTGTTCAAGCACATCCGCCTAACTACTCTTCGGGCATCTTAGAGACATACCTCCTCAGCCAAACTAGCTGAAGGGGAAACCCTCCAACGAGTCCGTTCAGGCCCATGGCGCCGCGCATCATGGCCTGGTATGTAGTCGTCGAAGACCTGAGGGGAAAGGCAACGGCGGGAGGTGATTGCAAGAAGCGTGGAGGGTGCAACGCTTTGCGGCGGAGAGGGACACGGGCAATGGGCGCAGGCTCTTGTATGGGACAACACGGCAGACACCGGAGGGCTTAATAACCTGCTAGCACGAGCAACTGGTAGGACATGAAACCCAGGGGGTTAACCCCTGAACCTGAACCGATCTATAGCTCGCCAGCCACAAGGCTTGACAGACAGCACAGACTTGCCAGTTGCCACAATTGCTTGCCGTTGTCAAAGCTATGAAAACCTAAGGTGCCAATGCTGCGTCGACCTGGGTCATGTGCTATGACATGTGTAGAGATTCACGGCGGAAATGGAAGGCCAGCTAGCAGCTACCCATGCATCTGCCTTGCAACACAGCAAACAGACTCACCGCCGGCACCGGCACAGATACACTGCCCGAGTGAGACCCTGAAGGGTCTGTTGACAGCTTCGAGCTGCCATCACTCGGAACCGCAGGCTTGAGAATGCCAAGGAAGGGGAAAGGTGGCCATGTGGGGTGATCCAAGGTGCGTAAGAGGAGGGTAGTGAGCACGTAACGAACTAATTTGCTCGTTACAGAGGCTGCAATACGGTTTGTAGCACAGTTGCCGAACCATTTGCACAGCCCAAATCAGTTAAGCCAACACAAAAGGAGGATGGAGAGCTTAGACTTCCCGAAGCAAAACAAACGCATTTGGAATGAACAACTAGGTTTGAATAGCAAAGGAGACAGGGGGGGGGTAAGAAATTTTCTTATAAACCCCAACCCGAAATTTCCAAAGAGAAGGCCTCGGAGCCACCCACCCACCGCCAAGCGTGTCGTACAACCTGTAAACTATGCCAAAACGCCGGGGAAAAAAGCGTCTAGGTTCCTCTGCGCAAGCTCTATTAAATGCAGTCGAAAAACCCCAAACCCCCTGGGAAGTTAATGTCACAGCGTTGCACTATGGACGGCTAAGGTAACCATGTTCTTGGCCCCAGCTTGACTGATGTTATGTATTTGGCGCCTAGGAAGCACCACGGCCCTTCCATTTGCGCCATACCACCGCAGTTCTGTTTTCACCAACCGAGACAACGGCGCCACCACGTTCCAGGTCCCTGCTCCTGCCTCTTCTTCCCCCTGTGGCACTGGGCCCTCGACCATAGCCCCTGGTACCAATTCCCACGCCTTCTTGTTTCTGTGCTCAGCATCCCCACCCCATTCGTGGTCACAGTAAGTGCTTTCTCGCAGCTCAGTCTGTCTACTCCAACCCCGCATCCTCAGTCGTGCTCCACATCCATGGGGACACGCGACATGCTGCTATGCTAGGCCTTTACAAAGGGCCGACTAGCCGCGTTCGCAATATATGTTTTCTACATAAGTTGTTTCTTGTACGTTTGGGGATTGGGCAGTCCCGTTCGGCTACCGTGGTTCAGAGGTGAAGTGTCATTGCAACATCGGAAGCCGAGAAGTGACCATTTTGTTGATAGAACTAATTCTGTGTATAAGAAACGAAGAAAGGATGGCAATACAGCTTTCAAAACACTAACATGAGGCCTGGAAAAATTTTCCGGAGGTTCATGTAAAAAAGTCGTTGGGGCCCTGAACCCACCCACCCACCCCTGCCGTACCACCAACTTTGCAAGCCCATAACTTTTTCCGTACAACTCTAAACAGAAATCCGAAAACAGATTCGGAATCCCCACGCAAAACTCCTTCGATTTGAGGGTTGGGGTCTATTTTTGCGGTTCTTACCCCCCCCTGAAGGAGATGTCTGCTTTCCATGCGATGATGGTGTGATGGAGAGGGCCATACGACGGCTGACGTGAAAGGTCTAAACCAGCCAGGAACCGTAATATGAGAGCACTGCTGCTTTCCACTATGATTGCTCCTCGTACATGCACAAGTCACATGCACGAATAAGCTGTACGACAGAGACGACAAGGCAGCCCGATAACTGGAGATGGAGTGTTGTCGCATGGCAAATGTTTGGAGCCTCCTTGGTTTGTTAAAGGTTTTAGAAACTCACAGGCCCCACATTGTTCAAGCACATCCGCCTAACTACTCTTCGGGCATCTTAGAGACATACCTCCTCAGCCAAACTAGCTGAAGGGGAAACCCTCCAACGAGTCCGTTCAGGCCCATGGCGCCGCGCATCATGGCCTGGTATGTAGTCGTCGAAGACCTGAGGGGAAAGGCAACGGCGGGAGGTGATTGCAAGAAGCGTGGAGGGTGCAACGCTTTGCGGCGGAGAGGGACACGGGCAATGGGCGCAGGCTCTTGTATGGGACAACACGGCAGACACCGGAGGGCTTAATAACCTGCTAGCACGAGCAACTGGTAGGACATGAAACCCAGGGGGTTAACCCCTGAACCTGAACCGATCTATAGCTCGCCAGCCACAAGGCTTGACAGACAGCACAGACTTGCCAGTTGCCACAATTGCTTGCCGTTGTCAAAGCTATGAAAACCTAAGGTGCCAATGCTGCGTCGACCTGGGTCATGTGCTATGACATGTGTAGAGATTCACGGCGGAAATGGAAGGCCAGCTAGCAGCTACCCATGCATCTGCCTTGCAACACAGCAAACAGACTCACCGCCGGCACCGGCACAGATACACTGCCCGAGTGAGACCCTGAAGGGTCTGTTGACAGCTTCGAGCTGCCATCACTCGGAACCGCAGGCTTGAGAATGCCAAGGAAGGGGAAAGGTGGCCATGTGGGGTGATCCAAGGTGCGTAAGAGGAGGGTAGTGAGCACGTAACGAACTAATTTGCTCGTTACAGAGGCTGCAATACGGTTTGTAGCACAGTTGCCGAACCATTTGCACAGCCCAAATCAGTTAAGCCAACACAAAAGGAGGATGGAGAGCTTAGACTTCCCGAAGCAAAACAAACGCATTTGGAATGAACAACTAGGTTTGAATAGCAAAGGAGATGTCTGCTTTCCATGTGATGATGGTGTGATGGAGAGGGCCATACGACCGCTGACGCTGGACATGAAAAGTCTAAACCAGCCGGGAAAAAGGCATCAGGCAACCGTAATATGAGAGCACTGCTGCTTTCCACTATGATTGCTCCTCGTACATGCACAAGTCACATGCACGAATAAGCTGTACGACAGAGACGACAAGGCAGCCCGATAACTGGAGATGGAGTGTTGTCGCATGGCAAATGTTTGGAGCCTCCTTGGTTTGTTAAAGGTTTTAGAAACTCACAGGCCCCACATTGTTCAAGCACATCCGCCTAACTACTCTTCGGGCATCTTAGAGACATACCTCCTCAGCCAAACTAGCTGAAGGGGAAACCCTCCAACGAGTCCGTTCAGGCCCATGGCGCCGCGCATCATGGCCTGGTATGTAGTCGTCGAAGACCTGAGGGGAAAGGCAACGGCGGGAGGTGATTGCAAGAAGCGTGGAGGGTGCAACGCTTTGCGGCGGAGAGGGACACGGGCAATGGGCGCAGGCTCTTGTATGGGACAACACGGCAGACACCGGAGGGCTTAATAACCTGCTAGCACGAGCAACTGGTAGGACATGAAACCCAGGGGGTTAACCCCTGAACCTGAACCGATCTATAGCTCGCCAGCCACAAGGCTTGACAGACAGCACAGACTTGCCAGTTGCCACAATTGCTTGCCGTTGTCAAAGCTATGAAAACCTAAGGTGCCAATGCTGCGTCGACCTGGGTCATGTGCTATGACATGTGTAGAGATTCACGGCGGAAATGGAAGGCCAGCTAGCAGCTACCCATGCATCTGCCTTGCAACACAGCAAACAGACTCACCGCCGGCACCGGCACAGATACACTGCCCGAGTGAGACCCTGAAGGGTCTGTTGACAGCTTCGAGCTGCCATCACTCGGAACCGCAGGCTTGAGAATGCCAAGGAAGGGGAAAGGTGGCCATGTGGGGTGATCCAAGGTGCGTAAGAGGAGGGTAGTGAGCACGTAACGAACTAATTTGCTCGTTACAGAGGCTGCAATACGGTTTGTAGCACAGTTGCCGAACCATTTGCACAGCCCAAATCAGTTAAGCCAACACAAAAGGAGGATGGAGAGCTTAGACTTCCCGAAGCAAAACAAACGCATTTGGAATGAACAACTAGGTTTGAATAGCAAAGGAGATGTCTGCTTTCCATGTGATGATGGTGTGATGGAGAGGGCCATACGACCGCTGACGCTGGACATGAAAAGTCTAAACCAGCCGGGAAAAAGGCATCAGGCAACCGTAATATGAGAGCACTGCTGCTTTCCACTATGATTGCTCCTCGTACATGCACAAGTCACATGCACGAATAAGCTGTACGACAGATACGACAAGGCAGCCCGATAACTGGAGATGGAGTGTTGTCGCATGGCAAATGTTTGGAGCCTCCTTGGTTTGTTAAAGGTTTTAGAAACTCACAGGCCCCACATTGTTCAAGCACATCCGCCTAACTACTCTTCGGGCATCTTAGAGACATACCTCCTCAGCCAAACTAGCTGAAGGGGAAACCCTCCAACGAGTCCGTTCAGGCCCATGGCGCCGCGCATCATGGCCTGGTATGTAGTCGTCGAAGACCTGAGGGGAAAGGCAACGGCGGGAGGTGATTGCAAGAAGCGTGGAGGGTGCAACGCTTTGCGGCGGAGAGGGACACGGGCAATGGGCGCAGGCTCTTGTATGGGACAACACGGCAGACACCGGAGGGCTTAATAACCTGCTAGCACGAGCAACTGGTAGGACATGAAACCCAGGGGGTTAACCCCTGAACCTGAACCGATCTATAGCTCGCCAGCCACAAGGCTTGACAGACAGCACAGACTTGCCAGTTGCCACAATTGCTTGCCGTTGTCAAAGCTATGAAAACCTAAGGTGCCAATGCTGCGTCGACCTGGGTCATGTGCTATGACATGTGTAGAGATTCACGGCGGAAATGGAAGGCCAGCTAGCAGCTACCCATGCATCTGCCTTGCAACACAGCAAACAGACTCACCGCCGGCACCGGCACAGATACACTGCCCGAGTGAGACCCTGAAGGGTCTGTTGACAGCTTCGAGCTGCCATCACTCGGAACCGCAGGCTTGAGAATGCCAAGGAAGGGGAAAGGTGGCCATGTGGGGTGATCCAAGGTGCGTAAGAGGAGGGTAGTGAGCACGTAACGAACTAATTTGCTCGTTACAGAGGCTGCAATACGGTTTGTAGCACAGTTGCCGAACCATTTGCACAGCCCAAATCAGTTAAGCCAACACAAAAGGAGGATGGAGAGCTTAGACTTCCCGAAGCAAAATAGACGCATTTGGAATAAGAAACTAGATTTAATATGCCAGTTTCTGAGGGCTGCAAGTACCGGCAAGACCCGTAGCAGCTTCCATAGCTTGGCACAATGCGCCAAAACAGGACAACACAAAACAAGAACCGTTGACCGTAGACCATGGTGCACTCACACCCTAGCAGGCAGCAGTAACTATAGTAACTATAGTTCAGTTAGTTTGGTCCTTTCTGGGAGTGCGCCTCGCACTGCTGCACCTAGACTCCATGAGCTTCGCCGCCTCCCGCACATAAGCAAGCGTGGATGCTGGTCCACAATGTACCTACCTTCCTATTATCTCGCTTGCAGATTGTGGAAATACGTCCCAGTTCCTGAGGAGCGCGGCGCCGTGCGGATATGGTCAGAATGCAGCGGCGGCGGTCAGCAAGACACTGCATATATACAGGTGCACAAGCAACTGAGATGCGTGGTGCCGGTCCGACCTTTAGCATGTTTGTATGTGCCCAGTGGTGTACCATCACGGACTTACCCAGCCGTCAAGGATGCTGAGGATGATTCCGGCCACTTTGTCGGCATATAAACGTATACCAATGACCGGCACCACGACCGCAAGCTCAACCGCGTAGTATGCCAGCCCAAACACCAGCCAGAAAGGTAGAGTGGCGAGGCACCAAGCAGGAAACGGAAGCCAGCCTAGCCGCCTGGCAAGGGCCCGTATCCAATTCTGTGGGCACGTGGACGTTAATGGGAAGATGTAATGTTAGCGTCTGGACGGCATATGGTCAAAAGGGCTGAGCACTTCTGCCCAAAGGACGCCAGGACAAGGTGTGCCGGGAGATGACATCCCATGTTTAGGAAGCTGGTGCCCCTTGCTCGGGGAGGCGTTGGAACTCAGAGCAGTTAGCTGATGTGTTCAATGCATGATGAAATGCCCCCCCTTGTCCAGTATAGACTGAAAGGCAAGTCGCATTGGCATCGACAGATGTACTGTAACATCTTGAAGGATTTCCAAAACACACGTTTCCGGGGCAAGGCATGTAAACACATGCATGCGGGGGAACATATAGATAAGTGCATCAACTGAGTCCCAATCCTCAATCCCGACTCATGCAGTGAGCGCATTCGGAGACCCTATCCTAGAAACACGCAACTACCGATTGCATGGGGGGGGGGGCGTCGCCCCTCGATGCCGCGCCAGGACGCGGGCTCCACCAAATACGCGCGACCTACTTGTTCTTGGGCAGCAGGTGTTGGCATACTGTCCCTAGTCATATAGCGGTATTCGCAGAAGGGGAGGTAGACAATGCACCATGGCGTCATGGCGACATGGACCGCCCAGATAAGCACCAACAGGATGGGGTGCACGGTCAGCTGGTACACCAGGTGCGGCAGTGCGTTGAATCCGGTGGGTTGCCCCTCTTCCTTCAAAGAGCCTGGAGGTGGTGGAACCCAGTCTGGATCAGTCGTGACATTCCAATCTTACACCAGGGGTGGTAGGAAACGCGAGAACAGAATCCATGGCTAAAAAACAAAGAGATCGTTGAGAGCCTTCCAAATCAGCTTTCAGATTTTTATTTGCAGTTGTACGGAAAACACTATCTGCGCCCAAAGGTGACAGTACTGCACGGTGGGGTCTGGGGGTCCGGTGGGCTTTTTCCGAGGGCTTCCTAACTCTCTCCTGACGTTGCCAAACTCATTGAAGTATGTATATATGATAATTATACTGTAAGCAGTCTACATAATTTATTTTTGCCTTCCTGATATGGTTCAGGGACGGCACGATGACACACCACGCATGGGTGGTCAGAGATATACGTCATATACCAAAATCACGCAAACCGGTATGTGGGGGACAGGCAGGGTGCGGGTCCGGGTGCCTTTAGTTAGGGGTGGTCTGCCCAGGCAAGCAGAAGGGGACCGGGAAGCTAACTATGTGGTACAGCTCCACCATGCATTGCACCTCTGGGTTGGGGTTCAGGGGAGAAGAACGGGGCAGGACTCTCGGCAGCAGCTGCGTCGCCTGTGCCAGCCGCGGCAGGTCGTCTGAGCCCTGCTAATACTGGTAATTGCTGGTATTGACGCAGTAGTGCGTGTGTGGAAAGCTAGAGTATGACAGTGCATCCGTTACTGTCGAAGTGTCGAGAGAGTAGGATGGGTGTAACCATCGCATGACGCCACCATGGCATGACTTAGTAGGTGCATAAGAAGAGGACACTAAAAGGAATCCATGGGTCTTTGCGTTATATTTGGCGTACGGCGACATGGAATTATTTGCGTTCGAAGTTCTGTCAGGTGTCAAGAGGAATCAACTGACTAAGGGATAAGGGTGAGTGGGTGGGTCCGGGAGGGAGACCACTAGTTTTAAAAGCTGACACCCCTTGCTTGGGTTCACTGCAATTGAAAGCTGTTGTTGTGTTAGACAGCATTGACAGCGACATGCATAGGGTAACGTCGTAAGGTAGGCTTATCCGCTAGGTGCGCGTTGTCGCTGTGACTATTATAACCACCTTATGCAATAGACTACCAATTCGGTGGTATTAGTTCATAGACGGGGTCGGCTCCAAGTAGATGCGAGCATGATGCCGCCAAATTTCACGGGTTGTCGATATTCGACATGTCACTGTTACCAATCCACTCTATAGAAGTTACGGTACCGGTAATCGGTATGGACACGGTGGACCTTTTCGATGGCTGGAAGAAATCGTTTATTACGAAATGACTTTTGTTGGGCTTGCAATTATTTTCATTAAAAAAAAGATAAGGGGTCGTTTACATATATATGGCGGATATTCAAATTGGAGAGAGGTAAAACTTTTCTTTTATTTGTGCCACGCGTGATCGGTCCCAGACTTCCCAAAGATCGGGACGTAGTAGAAAAGGCTGACAGAACCGAAAATAAAAAGAAACAATTCTGTCGCTCATTGCAGACTCATGCTTCAAGCGCCTTTTGCGTCACAGGGCCCCAAACTCAATGTGAACGTGCGCGAAATTTATATCGAATTCTGCGCCACAGCTGCATCTAGTACTTTTGGCATATGTGAACGACCCCTAAGAAATAGAGCTACATATGACACACCGACACACGGACATGGCCAATCCATCACCCCCTGAAGCCACTTCACGGCGTGGGCTCACCAGTAGTGGAACCTTTTACAATCACTGGAGTGTCACGGCATGCGCTCTTGTGACTCCACGGCACCAGTTGACCCATGCATGGGGTCGTTTACATATGGCGGATATTCGAAAAAGTGGAGAGAGGTAGGAAATGATATAAATTTTCGCCAAAGTACTTTCTTTTGTGTCACGCGCTCTTGGTCCTAGACTTTGCAAAGATCGGGACGAGGTAGAAAGGCCGAGAGACTGAGAATACCAGACCGAAGCGATCTCATGGCCTGCCCAAATGGGTGTGTAGCATGGGGGGGGTGACGGTGTGGTGGGGTGGTTGGGTGCGTTTTCGCGGCTGTTTATGATGGCGGTGTGTGGGAGTCATGCTTGGGCTGACGAGGCTGCTTAGGAGAGTGACGAGCAGGTTTGGGAGAACGCTTCTCTGCACGCCTTCTCAGCAGCTTCGACACACGAGTGCGTGCTGGTGGTCGGGAGCCCAAGGCCGTCGGAATCCACATCTGGCTCGTTCTCGGTGCCGGGTTCGTCTTCCTCTGAAAGGGCATGGCGCGAACCCACAACTCTGTCATCTATGTATCTCAAGCAGCAAGTGTTCACTAAGGCTTATCCAACGTTTGTGCGCTTATATGAAGGCCGGAGCTATAGAACCTTTGTCAATGCCCCACAACTAGCAAATATTGGCAAACAACCAATAACCTACCAATGTCACCATCCTCCACACCGCTATTGTTGCTGACGTTTCCATTATCCTCTGATGAACATAGAAGACGCTGAGTTTTCGCCAACTGCCCAAGTCGGTAGTGCACTTGACTGTACGTGGCAGCACTTCCATTCAACTCCTTTACGACAGCGCCCGCTGTTACTTTTCTGTTGGTGGATTGTAGCGTGAGCACTGCTTCCTGAAACGCTGATTCTTCGTCCGGAGTCCACTTTGAACGCTTCTTCGAAGGCTGAGTGGTAGCGTTGGGCCTAGGCCGGATATACTTTTGCCCGGCTTTGTTGTATTGCAAAAAGCTGAGAACACGTTTATACGTCAAGCCCTTCAAGCGCGTGTCGGAGCACACTTCATCATACAATAGCTTGGCAGTAAGTTTCAGTCCGCTAGAAGCAATAGTCTCGGCTGCTTTACACAGAGCCTCAACTTCATATGTTTTCCTGCATTCCCTGGCCATTGTGTGTATTGAGTAATGAAGGCAATACCAAAGCCATTTGTGTCGGCCCTATTAAACTACGCTGCTGGCCTTACCGCGACAACAACCTAACGGATACCAACGTGTAGCAAGCTATCAACATGCGCTAGAGGCCTCTTCTTTTGTAACTTGCTTTGTACTTTGTACGACACAGGCCAACATCACTGCTCACCCATATACATATCATTATTTTAACATTACAATACAACCAACACCTGTGCCATGATTATGTGACGAACGCTGCAGCCAGAAACTCCTCTCAACTCATAACAGTTCGTTCTTGACTTGGAGCCACATCGCAGGTTGTCTTTGTGACTTGCATGTACACATTCAAATTTCAAACCTATTGCACGAAAAAGATGCCAAAAAGCTCACGCAAAAACATCTACAATTTGCCGGGGTGTTCACTAAGGCTGTTCCCTTGCTTCCAAGCCGCGGCCTAGCGGAGCGCCTGGGATCAAGGGCAGGCCAAAAAGCCACAATTACTCCGCCTTTTGCATCACAGGGCCCCAAACTCAATGTGAACGCGCGTGTGATTTATATCGAATTCTGCTTACATTTAAGCTTTTTCAATATTTTTAGCATATGTAAACGACCCCTACCACACCTTGTCACGCGGATGCTGAACACCCTAGTTTACTATAGTTTGACTGATCGGTACCGCGTTCGTTGCATGGGTAGACGAGCTCAGACCCCTCGCCCCTAGACCAGGCGAGGCTGGCTGCCTTGTTCATTCTGGGAGTACATTTCACAAAATTCAGGATTACATCTGTTCAGTCGAGTACTCCGTAACGTCTCATCATGCTTGATAGCAACCATGCAGCAGGAACCGAACCCAACCCACGGCGTTATTGCCACATGGGAGTGCTGTCAGGTCACGCAGGTAAATAGTTTACTTTCACCTACATTACTTTAGCAGGATGCGGAGGACAGGCGCGGCGTCGTGCTCACATGGTTTCGACCATTTCACGTAACATCGCATGGGTTATAGGCGAGGCATCAGTTCACGTTATAACATATATGCATTATGAGGTGCAAGATAATAGCAAAGGCCGGCGGCTTCAGCGCATGGGCATGTGTGGGGTCTGGGTAGACGCAAGCATGGTCCTGCTTGCTTCACAGATAGCCCTATGGCAGCACGCCACTGTTACCAATTCAAGAAGTACTGTTTACGGTACCAGACAAGGGGGTTCAGCTTCCTCAAAGCTGGAAAAGGGCGGAGCCCCTCCTCTTCAGTACAGGAACGTATTATTACAACTGGAATGAATGCGATTATTCCAGGGGAGTGGAATGGCTCAAGTGCGACGCACAACCCTATGGGCCTTATAGACCTGGAATGCGCTCCTGTGACTCCACGGCACCAGTTGACCTAACACACCTTGTTATACGGACGCTGAACCCCCTTGTTTACTGTAGCTTTAGTGCTCGTTGCATGGCTAGACGAGCTCAGAGCCCCTTGTCCAGCCGAACCGGCCGCCTTGTTCACTCATGGCGTACATAGTGTCCTCACTCATTGCACACATTGTTAGGTTACGCCTGTTCAATCGAGTACTTAGTAACGTCTTATCATTCTTGATAACACCCACGCATTTGGCTACAGAACCCAAATTGACGGCGTAACTGCCACATGGGAGTGCTTTCAGGGTCCCGCAGGTCGTTAGAGTTTCACCTACATTACTAACATGATGAGGAGGTCAGGCTCGGCAATCTCGGCATCGTGCTCAGAAGGACTTCAGCCATTGCGCCGGCACATGACATGTTAGCTTTTAAGCGAGGTACCCCGTACCCGTTTGCGTTACAGTTCATACGCATTATGGCACACAAACCCATAGCAAAGGCTGGCAACATCGTCACAAAGGATTGTGTGGGCTCTGAGTAGCACAGTAGATGCGAGCATGCTCCCGCCGACTTTCACAGATAGCACTTTTGCGACACGCCGTTGTTACCAATTCACTAAATACTGTTTACGGTACCAGGACAAACCATAGAGGAGCGCTAATCGGTGTTGCCGAGGTGGTCCTTGTTAAATGGCTGGTCAATAAATCGTTTGTTGTGAAATTAAGTTTGTTTGGCTTCCAATGATTTTTACTGAATACAAATAACAAATATCTATCAGGTGCAATACATAGTTTTGTCTAGTTTGTATGTTTTGCCGTTACGGACACACGGACACACGGACAGGGGCAATCCTGGGGGGCGAAGCCCCCCCGAAGCCGCTTCGCGGCGGGGGCTCCGCCCAAAAAAGAGCAAAGAGGAGCAGTAATTAATCGGTGTTGCCGCGGTGGTCCTTCTCAATGGTTAACATATGATTCGTTGCGAATTCAGTTTTACTTGCAGTTATCTTTACTCAATAGAGATGCGAAATACATACTAGCTGCGCGAATTAGGTTTCTCTCGTATGTATGTTTTGCTGCTCCTGACACACGGACGGACGGACGGATGGACGTGGGCAATCCTGGGGGGCGTCGCCAACCCCGAAGCTGCTTGGCGGCGGGGGCTCCGCCCAAAAATGAGATGGGGGGCCAGCAATGCACTACAGTGAAAGGTGAATCTTGGAAGTAGCCCTCTTCGGTTGGACACACAACCCAATATAGAGCGCAGACCCGTCACCTACTTCTTTTCCGCAGGATGCCAATTGGCAGCCATGACAGCAACAGCAGAGGTAGTGAGAACGGTGCTCCCAGCAAATGACGCTCTACCATGTACTCGTAGTGCCGCAGCTGCTCGGCGGCCTGGAACCGAGACTGCTTAGCAAACTGCAGGCAGCAGCGTGAGTTTCGAAGGCAGGCTTTAGGAGCAGTGCCAGCAGCTTGGCAAGGTAGAGACACAATAAGCGGGAATGTACATTTAAAGACGGTAGGCATGTTTAGAATGCATAATAAAGAGGATGTTGGGGAAGGTTGAGGCTTGGTAGCCCCTGGTCACAAGGGCAGTATTATGTGAATTATATAATAGATCTACGGGGCGAGCCAGTGAACGCACCTGCTCAGGCTTGTAGTGGTAGGTCATGAGAGCGATGAGCAGGTTTGCCATCACGACCGTGGCCATCAGCGTGAACAGCATTGCCAGGATGTTGCCGTACAGGTTGTATAACTGGTTGTGCTCTTTATCCATCAGCTCAAACATGGTTTCCCCCACGAAGGTGCGGAAGAGCTGGACAAGAACCAAGGGGAAGGTGCTGAGCTCCGGAATGCTTGTATGGGACCTTTGTTCAGGGAGTTTGGCAGGAGGGCAAGAAAAGTGAAAAGACTGAAACAAATCCTACCAGATCCCTGGTGACCCACCTGAAGACGGAGAAGAAACTGAAGGCCACGCCAAACATCAGTACGACGCCGGGAAGCGCAAACTTCAGCATCTGTCATGGTGTTAAGGAGACAGGTGACGTCAGGTAGCTTGACACCAGACACCATAACATGCCATTCATTCCGTGCAAACCATCTGGCACTAGCGCCTATCCTTGCTAATAAGCGCCTGCAGGTGCTAACAGCCCATCCAGGGTAGGGCATTGAAATGGCACGATGCATGACTGCTGGCAACTGTTTCCAACACTATCTGGCCTCCCAATCCAGGGCATTTTTCCCCACCTCTCGAATCATCTGGCTGATAACCATGAGCAAGCTGCCGAACCCTTCATGTAGGGGAATAAGATACTGCAGGGTCCGGGCCCAGACGAGGATGGAGGCAGTGCTGTACAGCAGCTCCTTGGCCGTGCAGATGTCCTTCCAGCGCGGGTTAACCTTTGCCGACATCAATGGTAGGAACGACAAGGTTCACCGTTAATAATGAGATGATGCTCTGGCTAAAAGCTAACTGTAGATGATCACGAGTACGGCAGTTGTCGCCAAGCGGCTTTGGGGGGGGGGGCAATCAATGCCCCCCTAGGATTGCCCATGTCCGTGTGTCCGTAACCGCGAAGTATATAAACTAGACAAAACTATTATTTGCAACTACTAGTTATTTGTTATCTCTATTCAGTAAAAACAACTGCAAGGCAGCAAACTTAGTTTAGCAACAAACGAATTATTGACCACCATTCAAATTTTGACATACTGTGCGTTTCAGGCGAATCTTTTAGTGGCTAAACCGTCCGAAGTAGCGGCGCTGAAGGCGCCTTTTTAGCCAAATTTCGCCTCCAGCCAAAAACAATTCCCTAACAAAACCTATGAAATCGTCTGCGTGGTCGCTGAACCCTGTTTTGCGGGAAGTGCAGGCAGGGCAGGAAGTCTGTGAGCGAGATGCTTAGTTGGAAGGCTCACCTAGTATCACCTAGTATCCATTGCACTAAACTCAGTCGCATCTGCACCCATGCTTGCGCATCGCACTCAATGGCACGTCCGTGAAAAACAGCAGCTCTTGGGAGGGCAGAGAGAAACAAATTGGACCTTAGGGGACGTTGTTGTGAGGTGGCATGCAACAAAGCGCGGCCCTACACAAAGCAGTCAAGCTAGCTGGCCACATGCGTTTGAAACATACTGCGTAACTGTGCCACGAAAGGATTCCGTGACAAGAATCTTCTTCGTGGTCTAGTTGGGAGCCGCTTGACATGCAATTTGGGGGCCGCAGTAACTGTAGGGGCGTTCGTGACATGTGTGACACACGTGCGTGAGGAACGAACTCGCGATACAGAGGTGTGTCCCCTTAGATAAACATGCATACATGCCGGTGCTGTGAGTCCGGTGTCTTGACTTGTTACCCGGGGGTAACAAGGCTGGGTTAGGTACCTCGGAAACTGAGGTTCTTCATACCCAGTTAACCCACCTGATGAAACAGACCCATGACCAGGGGGTAACGTAGGGACGCCAGTTACCCCTCGGTTGGAAAATGGGCAACGGAGGGGGTAAAGCGGTACCCCTGGGGTAAGACCTGGTTCGACTGCTGCTATATCCGTAACCATTCTCCGTATTCCTCACCAGTATCCGCAAACTAACCATAGGAGTCCGAAACATTACTACGGAACCTAGTTCAATGCTACTTACTCACTTGTAGGTGTAGTGGGAATACATCACGCGCACGCTTCTTTTGTCCTTGAGTGCAGTCCCCATGAAGTACCGTACTACATGACACTAGTCAATTCGTAATCTGGGCCTGCCCTCCGTAAGGGTGTGTTCACATGTGCGCGAACCAGGGTGAATCGGGGTGGTTGGCTGGAACGCCCAAGGCGTTGGAACGCGCATTTATACACACTGCTTTCAACTAATGTGCTTTGATGAGCACTACTAGCGGCGATGCGCTGTCCGCGAGCGAAGAGTCAAACTATAATAAGCAAGGGGATTCAGCATCCACGTAGCAAGGTGTGTAAGGTCAACTGGTGCCGAGATTTGACCGTGCGCATGCCGTGCGCATGCCGTGACATCCCAGTGATCACAGCACGTTCCTGTACTGAGCAGGCAGGAGGGACTCCACCCTTTTCCAGCTTTGAGGAAGCTGAACCCCCTTTTCAGTGACTCTATAATCAACGTCTGGTTTCACTGCTGCATTCGGTGATCAGTGCAAACATCACCGGATGCCCCCTTTATACTTTAAATCAATGTCACACACCTGTCCACCTGGCAGGCCCCACATGGCCAGCTTGAGTCCGAAGCACGCCACCAACATTGCCACCAGCAGCGCCTCCACAACGTTGAAGCCGTTGGAATAGTATCGCATTATACGACCATGATACTGGTAGATGAGCTCCTGAGCCTCGTCCACCACCATGCCCGCGATGTACAGCACCAGCACCACATGCTGCCACACCAGCCGGAACTCGTCTGGGGTGTAGCAGGATATTGGTTAGTTTAAGAGCCAGACCTAACATTTGTCAGATGTGTCAGCAAGCTGCCTGATGCATGGACACCAGCCCCACCTAAGACTCCTTCAAACAATGCCAACAGCAACTCCCTTGTTTGCACTGCTTCACATGCCTCACCCGTCATGAGCAGCACATGGTGGTACACGTACAGGAAGAAGCTCTCAAGGAAGAGCTTGAACACCCAGCGGCGTTGCGGGGAATCGAAGAAGTGCGAGTCATCGCTGTGGGGATTTAAGGCAATAATAATAATAATTAAAGGGAACTTCAAAGCATGGAGGTTGTCATGGACCAACGCATAACCGTTATGTGCAGCACATTGTACTTTGCTCATGCACCTACTCACTGAGCCATAAAATCTCACATAAAATTGGTGACGTTGGCGGGTAAAAGGCCTTTAGAAATTAACCACTCCACCAGAATGTCGACGACCTGCACGTGCATGGGGCTAAAGTGAAAAGCACAGAAAGGCTTTGCTTCACCTTCCATATGTGTGCATAGGAAGAGCAGATAAGCAGCAACGGCTGCTCAATATACATGTAGCCGAATGCATAAATTAAAGTGGGTGGTATCCTACAGGGTGTTCTAAAGGCTGGCCCACGGATTTGCGTCTGAGGTACTCTATCTGTCGGCTAAGTGTTTGTGTCTGGTGTACGAACCATAAATAAAGGGGTCATGCATAGCAGCAACACGTTGCCCATACAGCAAGGCAGCCACACTATTTTACACAAATTAGCAAGCTCACACCAAAAGGTGCGTCAAAGTATCCTTGAAACGTGGCCCGGAACTCCACAAGTTCAGCAGCTTTGGGTGTGGGTAAATTGCGGGGTCGTGATTGCGGGTGAAAGTTTTGCAGGTCGTCGTCCTCCCCTTGTCCCTTGGCAATCCATCGCTTCCTCATTAAGTCTTGTATTGCAGGTGCCGACATGAAGTCCAGGTCGACGGTGTCAAATGCGACCTGCAGTGGGCTGGCCTCGCTGATGGACTTCATGACACTCTTGGGGTGCAGCACAGCGTGGATGGTCTCGGCCCGCTTACGGGGAATACTGGTATCAAGGTGCCCTAGCAGCTCCACGGCCACGGTACGCAGTTTAATCGCGAGTTCCCTGTAAGTTCAGCCGTTTGGCCAATCCAATGAGGCCGTATGTGACAAAACCGTTATGCCCTTTACACAAATAGGGAGGAGGTATACTAAACGAATGCGGCTAAACAAAGCTTGTTGCCAACGTACGGCATGATACTGACTTGTTGTCAGAATGCAACCCTCCAGGACTGCAACTTGCATGAATGGATCCCTTCCTGACACCTCACCTCCATTTCTTCGCCTTTCCCCCGTTAGATGTTGCCCCCTGGGCGGTGAGCTCCTGGGCAAATGCCATAGCAACAGCGACCGGGTTGCGGTGGCGGACCAGGTATGACAGAACGAAGTGCTGCACATTGAAGTATCCATCATTATGAAGACCGCTGGTACCCCTCTCACTGTCGTCCTTCTCGAGGATATACCTGGGAAACGGAAGGCAAATGGAGGTCGGGGGCATTTATTCGCCTGCCGCCCGTTTTGCGTCATTCATGCCAACTCAGCATGGCTAGTGTAGGAGTGAAGGAAGCCATTGCGTAGGTTTGTGCACAGGAGCTACAGTATCCCGGCAACAGCAGTGTTGCTGCAGGCAGGGCGCGAGCAAGGATGAAGCCCTTGGTTCGAGCCCTAAGCCACTTATAACCATATCCGACTGCGCCGGCAATTACCTGAAAGCTGTAGCGTCTATCTCCGCACCCTCCACCACCAAGCGCATCAGTGCCTGCCGGGATCCCTTCGCTGCTGCCACCGTGGTCAGAAGTTGCTTCTTGCCATCGACGGTGACCCAGAAGGGTAACTCAATGCAATCAACAAATTCCCTGCACGTTTTCAGATGTTATGTTGACCTACGGTCCAGAAGTTTTCAATACATACTCAAATGAAGTGGGGCACGCATACATGCAGACTACGGAATGAAGAAGTCTACCCGGTAAAGAACTAGAAGAAAAAATAGTATCTTTCCGAAAGGGGGCAGCACCGAGTTTTAGGAAAGCTCGTTGCATGTACCCCACCCATCCTCACCTGTACAGTTCTACAAGAGAAGGTAGCATGTCAACAGCGGGGTAAATGAATATGCTGTCCTGCACGAAATCCAACAAGTGGCCCTCCACCTCCCCAAGCATGACTTCTTCGGAAGGAGACTCCGTGTGTTGGTAGGCTGCCCGGACGGGCCTTTCAGTGCAACGTCCCCCCGTCATACCCTCTGCATTGGGCACACAGCAGGGGTAGCAAGGAAAATGAATTACTCCCCGGAATGCGCCGCCAAATCAAAAAGGGCTGCTGTGAACAATGCAGCAAGGGCAAGGCAAGTGGTACATAGGATGGGTTTAGCTGGACAGCATAACCTACGGGATCACCAGACGATGGGCCTGATTTGGATCACAACTTCCTACGTGTACCGCCCCCATGCATGTTATCTGCATGCATCTCTTGGAGCCGCCCCAGCCTAGCCCGGAATACTCACCAGGGTAGTGCTGGGGCCCCTCGTACTCGAGCGACATGCGCCTAGGGGGCTCCTCCACCTCCTCGCCCTCTCCAAGCTTCCGCCACGCCAGCAGGTACGTGTAGCCGCGACCTTGCCTACCCTGCGGCGCTCCGAGTACATAGCGGACGCCCGGCATGCACTGGTGGTTGCGCTGCCAGATGACGAGGGAGAACTCTGGGCGCCTGAGACTGAATGAATCACGACTGGCTAGAGCGACATCCTCTGGCAAGCACCGAAACTCTCGGGGTAGCCACTTAGGGATCTTTGAGCCGGCCTCCAGCAGCACGTACAGCTGCACCTGCTCGGTGAAGGTCACCTCCAGATACTCGGGGTCGTGTACACTGTAATGATCCTGGAAGGCTGTAAACGAGTACACCTCGTGGCCGTAGAAGGCGCCAAAAGGACGACTCCACTCTAAAAAAAGCGTAGGTGTGCTTTCCCATAGCTGAATCGGAGGGGCATTCCACGAGCACACCCGGGATGCTGGAAAGGCAAACACCCTTTCTGGCTCTACCAAGCCATGACGGGGTATGAGGAGCTCTTGCAGGCCGAATTTGTGGAGGAAAGGCGTTGTCTGAGCTTCACTGCCGGGAGCTGCATGCTCGGTTGAAACCCTATGGTCGCTAATCTGGGTGCGGGACTCAAACCGGGCTTCATCTTGGCAAACTCCAGGGTCGCGTTGTAAAACCCCATGAACACTGTCTATCCGTTGGGATATGCCAGAATGCACGTCAGGCGTAAACGCAGCTTCCCCCACGGTGTTGCCGCCTATTTTGATGTCATGAAGTGTTGCTGGCGCCGGGGCATTCGGCGTCGGACGTCCTTGGGCCATTACGTAGATAGTTCGCGAGACATAACTAAAGGCCGTGTACTGGAAACGATTTCATTAAGAGGTCTAAATTAAACAGCGTTTGTGCTGAAGAGTACCATATGGATATCCGCTGAGAGGTCCATTTTGGTTTGCCTAGTGCTGGTCGAATACAAGCGTAAATTTGTCAATATAAGTTTGCAAAAGTGCTGCAATACAACTCCGCGTCGCGGCGCCGTACCTTACGGTACTTTTGCATTCTTTGCACTTTAGTATAGTATCGTGTTGTTTAGGTGTATTGTCCCTTTAAGATAGTGTTGAGAAACGCCGATTGGTAGTGTTAAGAAACACTGTTTGGTAGGAGTCGTACTACTCCTGAGGGCGCGGCTGTTGGGGGGCGGGGGAGCCGGCGGGCCCAGCGCAGCGTTACACATCCATCCTCTACAACAGGGAAACGATGGTGCTGAGGCTGGTGAGGAGGAGCGCTGCCCCTTAGGCTGGACAGGCGAAGCAATACCAACATAATGGCTCCCCGCGCGTGTGGCCATCGCCTTGTTGAACAAACGCCGCCCATGCAGGCAGGCATCCCTGCCCTGCTAGCTACTGACACCCACATGCGCATGCAAGCCCGCCCCTCTCGGCTATCGGTGGTGCCAGTCGTCCTGCCAGGAACAGGCACCCATGCGTGCAAGCATCACCCTTATCCCATCCATTTCCGTCGCACCCACCCGCGCATCAACGCCGATGCCTGAATCCATAATCACCCGTCCAAACTGGCACCGATAGATGTATGCATACCCACCATGCCCGATTACAAGCTGCCATGCGGGTACGCAGACCCATTGTGCCCGTTTACCGCGGTGATGTACGCATGCATCCCTGCCCTGCCCAGGTCCCAAAACCAATGCGTTCGTGCAGAAATCCCCGCCCTACTCAGTTACACTCGGCCATGCGACCAGCGGCCCCGCCCTGGCACATATGCGTACACAAGCGCGGGCCGCGCAGGTAAGGACAGTCGCATGGGGAGGGCATGGGGAGACCAGGTAGGTACAGCGCGGGGACGGGCATCCTGCACTGGGAAGAGTTTACGCCGCGAGACAGGCACTGCGCGCATCCCTTATCACCTTCCGACGATCCAGGCACGCATTGCACGGGGAAGGGCAAGGGCAGGCAGACGCCTCACGCGGAAACACGTGGGTAGGCAAGCGCCGCGCGGGGAAGAGCCACTTTACGGCCATTGTAGCGGCCACTTACTTTTAGTAATCTCGCAGCGCGGGCACGAGGTATCAGAAACGGGCAATGCCTATGTGAGGCAGTGGTTACGTTACAGCTCGCATGCATGAAGGCGTCGGCAAACCTGACATGCGGTTGAGTCGCAAGCAGTATACAAAGGATGACCATCATAAAACAGAGCTTCTTTGGTGTTACATGCAGGCTTTCTAGCAGCGGAAACGAGAATGCTCTTCAGTTATGTAGCTCATTGCTCGCACCTCCACGGACAGCCAGGACGAACTTTGGTCTATGCATAGAATTGCCAAATGAATAGAAAGAAGCAATAACAAAGCAGCTTGGCCCATGTGGTACACGTGCGTAGGAAAATGCCCGTACTGGACAAGCCTTTTTGACGGCATCAACTTTGTTCCAAAGTGCAATAATGGCAAAGCGCAGCAAAGTCCTCCGATATCTTGTCGTGCTCCAGGTGGAGTCATGTAATAGGTTAGTTACCGGGAGGTAAGGGAGAGCGCTGTAACACAGAGCCCCCACCGAACACGTATGGAAGTTAACAGAAGTGGCGCCACCCCCAGCATTCCCCGTTGGTTTTGCCGAGGCAATGCAAGGACCAGATAACATCACGCTGAAGCCTAGGCCTAGGCAGGCTGTCGATACAAACCCGTCAGCTTCGCAGACACGAGGGCTCGCCCCCCCAAAAAAACTCGAGCCCAATGGCGGCGACTTCCTGCCTTTGCTATAAAAACAATGGCAATTTGCAACATCTCTCTGGCTTGCAATGGCTTGGTCCAAATGCTTAGCAGTGCACGTAGTGGCCGCCGTGTGTGTATGAGAGCGGACGGCAACCATTTCTGTCGGAGTGCCAGGTGATATTGAG
Organism: Astrephomene gubernaculifera; assembly: GCA_021605115.1. Lineage (NCBI taxonomy): Eukaryota > Viridiplantae > Chlorophyta > Chlorophyceae > Chlamydomonadales > Astrephomenaceae > Astrephomene > Astrephomene gubernaculifera. Next base: position 630,946 of record BMAR01000042.1, on the reverse strand, counting down.
GACATATCATGTACCTGGCAGCAGCATCAGGTCATCATCACTTCATCAGGTCATCTGGCGTGTGTGCGCGCGCGCGGCCGCCTGGTCCGGCAAGTTCGGTTGCGCCCCCTCTGCACGGTACGGCAGCCCGGTCCGGGCGCCTTGTATACTGTGGCTAAGCAGCAGCAACCCCAACACAGAGCTGACGGTTGAGCGGTTGGGCTTGCTTTGTAACGCTGTTTGCCGCTGCAAGGATAGCGCGGGATTGCCGCCCACAGGCGCTTCTGATGCTCAGGTCGGTCCAGATGCTCAACGCCCACAACAGCATGCAGGCACACCACCGGGGTTTGGCAAAGGCTGCAAAAGGGACTGCTCAAAGAGTCTTTCCCTTTACTTTATTTCGTATACTTTTGCACCTCCGCCTCCATCACAGCGTCAACCATGCGTCCCGCAAAGTCGCAGTGCTCCTAAAGATGGATAGGGTGTATTGAAGGGCCCGGAAGCCCGCCTGTAGCCGCTCCACCCCGGTAGCAAGCTCATTTTTCACGGATGGCATTCCACCCAGTGTTTCTATCTTCCCTCCAGGGCGATCGTGGAACCCCACGATAAGTGACGTTTTAGGCCCATTTTTTTCGACAGCCCTCACGTTCGACCCCTGAAATTTTTCGTATACGATCCGGGGCCTCCCAAGGGCCTATTTTTTCGAAAACCGTTTTCGAAAAGGGGCTGCTAGGTTTTCGTGCCTTGACCAGCGGTAGTACAGCAGCCTAATGGAAGGGCCCAATTCACGACGTGCCCGTACCCTAAAGTGTAGCGCAGCGCTTCTGCTAGCCTTAACCCTTTTGCTCTCTTGGGGGAAGGGTCTCCCCCCCGACCTACTCACGCGCCCACGGTGGTTACTTGTGCGGTGGTAGTGTGCCTCCAGCCACTAGAAGTGGAAAGACCTTCCCCCTCATCACCCCACTTACCTTGGCCGTGACGGATCCCGGCTGCTGCTAGCTAACCCCAACGGTAATTGCAACCCGCACCACCACGGCTATCATGCTAAGGTCCGCCACCGCTTTTCCTTACAAGGCAGCCTGGCAGCAGGGGCGACAGCCGATTGTTGTAAGCATTGCATGCTTTTACACTTGGCGCGGCGTCGATTAAGACACGCGTTCTGGGCGTCGTTGTAACGCTCACAGCATTCAGCGCTTGCCCACCTGAAAGACGCATACATCCACATTTCAGCCCAGCCTTTATACGGAGCTTCTTAAACATTGCTTGTTTGCTTCGGAATTCCAAGTCGCAAGCAAATCGCTTAACATAAATGTTCCCGCCAAACCACAAGTAAGGCGAGTCTGTGCTCGCAGTTGCAAAATAATGTTGTAATGAACAAGCTTATTACATAAGGTTGAACACAAAAGCTAATAGGCATTGCCGTCGTGTAAGTCATGGTCGCAGTTCTTGCATGTACGACGCCCTTGGTAACTATGCCAGCCAAGACTAGTAGAGGTATTCCCCCAAGAACCAGGTTGGTCTTGGCCTCTGCGGTGCTCGACAACGAAGCAAGGGAAGCCATATCAATGCAGCCCTTTGCACCACTGCACTGTCTGCGCCTTAGAAGACCCCTGGGACCATTCTGCTCCCAGGGGTCCTCCAGCATGCAGGACTGCCATGTACGCGTGTTGACACGTGTCCCCCTACCTCTTCATCACTTCACAGCTTTGGTTTGGAAGGAACAATAAGCAAAGGTGTAGGCAGCAGTGTACGTGCATTGGCCATGTGTGGCGTGGAAGTTCCATGTAGCCAACCAGCTTGCATAATCAGCTTGCATGGGAGGTCAGGGGTCCAGCAAGTTAGTATCGAGTTGCCTTGCTTGTTTTCCCGTAGTTGGGTGTTATGCAATGTTCCCGATACTTGTACGGTGTATGTGCCCAAACCCTGCCATGCACAAGCTACTCCTCCTAACATTTAGGCTCCTGTTTTCCTGTTATGCCGCTCTATGTCGTTCTAGCCATAACCCGACAACAAAAGACTGAGGTCGAGCCCACAAAACCAGGTAACTGTGCCATTGGAGCCTGGGGAAAAAGTGAATTGGGCAGGCTCGGTGCGTGCCTACGGCTCCGGGTTTGGGACCACGAGGCAAAAATGTGAGCGTCGATCCCACGATCTTAAGCACGTTTGACAATATTTCACAAGCTGGGCCTTCGGCCCGAAGGGCGCTGACACCCTGTGGTGGGGGGGGTAGGGTAGGGGGTAGGGGGTGTGTGTGTGGGGGGGGGGGGTGCAGGGGCCAGGGGGTAGGGGGGGGCCAGGGCTAGGGGGTAGGGGGGGGCCAAGGGCTAGGGGGTAAAAAATATATATATGATGATGATATACTGGACGCTCCACGCCATGCAAGCCTGGCGTGCGTGTCTGCCAAATGACCTCGCTCGCTCCTCAACTAGGTTGACGCGTTGCGTCCATGCGTCATACAGGCTGCAGTACAACATCCCTGCACCTGCCCCCTACACTACTTACAGCTGCATTACTGCACCCTCCTATTTACTTTCCGGCGGGCGGGGCAACACCACAACGGCAGCACCGCTGCCTTCCATAACACCTTCCCACCGGGCACCGCTGAGTCCGCCCTGCCCCCTAGCCCCAAACCGCGCTACTCCCTTCCCCCTACCCCCTACCCTGCTAGGGGGTAGGGGGGGGCCAGGGGGTAGGGGGTAAGGCGGGGGTAGGGGGTAGGGGGAAGGGAGTAGCGCGGTTTGGGGCTAGGGGGCAGGGCGGACTCAGCGGTGCCCGGTGGGAAGGTGTTATGGAAGGCAGCGGTGCTGCCGTTGTGGTGTTGCCCCGCCCGCCGGAAAGTAAATAGGAGGGTGCAGTAATGCAGCTGTAAGTAGTGTAGGGGGCAGGTGCAGGGATGTTGTACTGCAGCCTGTATGACGCATGGACGCAACGCGTCAACCTAGTTGAGGAGCGAGCGAGGTCATTTGGCAGACACGCACGCCAGGCTTGCATGGCGTGGAGCGTCCAGTCGGTGTTGTACAATCCGTGGAGGCAGTAAAGGCCGCCGAGGGGGAAGGGAGGATTGAGGGTGTTGCGGGTAGGGCCATTCGCCGCCGCCCCCTGGCACATCAGCGCTCCGAGGCAGTGGCGCGCCTGCCGTGGCTCCGTGGGCTCGAACAGGTCGCTGTCGTACCACGGGTGCATGCAGCAGGCGGCCGCGAGGCGCCTCCGGCCCAGGGCCAAGTGCCAGTTGCCCGCGGGCGCCTTACCCCAGGCCGCGAAGGCCCGCCCCCAGGGGTCCGAGGCCGTCACGAGCCCCCAGCCGTCCTCCGCTGACAGGGCGACCAGGGCGTCATCGGCCTCGTCGGCCCGGCGGCTGGCCCGCCAGCAGCACAGCGGCCCCACCCCAGGGGCCCCTGGCCAGACGGCGGCAGAGGCCGCCACCCCCATGTCGGCCACGGGCACATCGAGCGGGCGGGGGGGCCGGCGCGGGCGTCGCCCAGCTCGGGGTGAGCCACGTCGCCCCCCACGCCCGGGGGCGCTCGAGGCCGAACAGCTCCCAGAGCCTGTCCAGCTATTGGGCCGGGGCGGTGAGGGCCTGGGCCGCCAGGGCCCCGGCGGGGTGGCGTTCGGGGGCGACGCACCGCCGGGCGCACCGAGCCGCTGCGCTGCCGCCGAGCCTGGAGCCCCGGGGGGCCGCCGCGGCGCTGTGGGCGCTGGGCCTGCGGGCGGGGGCCGGCGCGGCGTCCCCCCGGGACTCCGGGCTCGGGCGAGGGCAGTGGGGGGTGGCGGCGGCCCGGGCCTCCTCCTGGGCTCGAACATGTCGCGGTCGTACCACGGGTGCATGCAGCAGGCGGCCGCGAGGTTGCTGACCTCGGGGCTGCCGGCGGCGCAAGCCACCGCCAGGCGCAGGCGCCTCAGGCCCAGGGCCCCGTGCCAGTTGCCCGCGGGCGCCTTGCCCCAGGCCGCGAAGGCCCGCCCCCAGCCCTTCTCCGCTGACAGGGCGACCAGGGGGTCATCGGCGTCGTGAGCCCGGCGGCTGGCCCGCCAGCAGCACAGCGGCCCCACCCCAGGGGCCCCTGGCCACACGGTGGCAGAGCCCACCAGCCGGCGACCTCCTTGTCTCGGCCCACCCCGTCGGGGGCCTCGCAGGCGGCCGCGGGCGCTGCTGGCATGCTGGCGCTGCATGTGAGGGTGGAAAGGAGGCCTGCGGCCAGCGGCGCTTCAGGCTTCTCTTATTGGAATGGATGCCAAGCCTAGGGCCTGTGGTCCAACCACAGACCTCCGGCGCCCAGAGGAAGTTTGGAAGGGAGACCCGGGGCGTACGAGGTAGGGGGTTGCATACACGGCTCGGAGGGGGGTTCGCGGGGAAGGGGCTAGGGGCTTGTACGGCTGGGATGGGGGTTAGGGAGGTAGGGGCTAGGGGCTTGCACGGCTGGGAAGGGGGCTAGGGGGGTAGGGGCTAGGGGCTTGCACGGCTCGGAAGGTGCTAGGGGGAGTTGCCATTTTTCGTTTGTGAGGTAATGTTGTTTTATGGTACCATGCTGAAAGGCATGAACCCAGGTATGATTAGGTTTGCAAAGCGCGGCCTGGTGAGGAAGTTTGGGGAAGAACTTCGGAAATCTGGCGTGCCATCAGGAGCCCATATCTTCCTGGCGCCGCAGCATTTTCAGGCGCCGATTGCTGCTTATTAACGCAGGCTCTATGTAGCTTATGAATAACTTTATGGCGGCAGCTCAGGCTCATGCTGACACCCTCAGCCCTCGGTGACCGTATGACCGTAAATCCCCCCGTAACGAAGTGGAGGGGAGGATTGGAGGACAGTCGGTCGAATTTGTGTCCGTCTGTCCGTCCGTCCGTCTGTCTGTGCGTCAGCGTTGGTGGCAAGGTCCTTAGGGCGCTAAGCGCTCAGTCCTGTGCTGAGCCAGCCAGAGGTCTGCGGTTCGAGCCAGGTAGCGACCTCTTGGCGACTTCCTGGGCACCCTTGGAGATGATGCCTGGGCCTGTGGGGATGGTGTTCTGGGAGATCTCGAGTACGACAACACACTGTACGACAGCAGACTGTACGGCAATTGTGCCATACTGTGTGGCAAGATGTCATGTGGTGTACAACATGTACGGCAACTGTACGACAGTGTACGACAACTGTACGGCAGCGTACGATAGCTGTCGTACGCTTGTACGGCATCTGTACGGCATGTGTTTTGACACGGCCTCCCACCCCCCTCCTCCCCCTCTTCTCCCCTCGTCGCCTATACGTCACCCCGACCCTCCTTGTGACTCCTGGCACCATCCCCCCCTCTCCACAACAACTGGCAGTACAGTACGGCTTGGGTTTCGACACGCTCTCCCACCCCCCTTCTCCCCCTCTTCTCCCCTCGTCGCCTATACGTCACCCCGACCCTCCTTGTGACTCCTGGCACCATCCCCCCCTCTCCACAACAACTGGCAGTACAGTACGGCTTGGGTTTCGACACGCTCTCCCACCCCCCTTCTCCCCCTCTTCTCCCCTCATCGCCTATACGTCACCCCGACCCTCCTTGTGACTCCTGGCACCATCCCCCCCCTCGCCACAACAACTGGCAGTACAGTACGGCTTGGGTTTCGACACGCTCTCCCACCCCCCTTCTCCCCCTCTTCTCCCCTCATCGCCTACACGTCACCCCAACCCTCCGTGTGATTCCTGGCACCGTCCCCCCCTCGCCACAACAAACGGCATGTGTTTTGACACGGCCTCCCACCCCCCTCCTCCCCCTCTTCTCCCCTCGTCGCCTACATGTCACCCCGACCCTGCCTGTGACTCCTGGCACCGTCTCCCCCCTCGCCAGAACAACTGGCGGCGCTCTGGCAGTGTCTCGGTTTCACCATCTCACCTTGTCGTGCAGTACGGCATGGTGTGACGCCAAGAGAGTGCCATGCCATAGTACAATACGTACATGTCGTAGTACAATACGTACATGTCGTAGGACAATGCGTAAATGTCATAAGACAATGCGTCTAACACGATGCGTAAATTACAGTGTGTAAACGACATCGTGTAAACGTCAGTGTGTAAACGCCATAGGACAATACGTACACGCCATAGGACAATGCGTAAGCGCCATAGGACAATGCGCACATGCCATATGACGGGGGAACCGTTTTGGTCGCTATGTCGGCTGCGCTACACGGCTATGTTGTTACGTATTGCGTGTTGTGCGTAGACGATGCATCGTTGCAATGCGTATACGGCCAGGCGCAAGCAATGCATGTGCAGCGAAGTGGTTGTGCCGTATTGGTGCCTAGTGTTTTGCGCGGCTGGTCAGGCACGGCTTGACCTGGAGCGGCTGGAGAACGGCGTCGCAAACGAGTCCGTCCTGGGGAGAGAGTGGGCGCAGAACAGTGTTTACAATACGTAGGATGACACATAGAAGGATGCGCAATACAATGCGTACTACAGTGCGTAGGGTAACAATGAGGTGGGCAACAAAGTGTAAGATAATAATGCGCTGGGCAACGACCCGTAGGGCAACAATGCGTAGGGCAGTAATGCGTAGGGTAACAATGCGTTATGGAAGAATACGTCGGATAACAATGCGTAGGGCGACGATGCGTAGGAACAATGCGTAGGGAAACAATGCGTAGGGCAACGATGCGTAGGGCAGCAATGCGTAGGGCTAGAAGGCGTAGGCCGACAATGCGTTGGGCAACGATGCGTAGGGCAACAATGCGTAAGGCGAGAAGGCGTAACAATGCGTAGGGCAACAATGCGTAGGGCGAGAAGGCGTAGGGCGACAATGCGTAGGGCGAGAAGGCGTAGGACGACAATGCGTTGGGCAACAACGCGTAGGGCGAGAATGCGTAGGGGCAACAACGCGTAAGAACAATGCGTAGGAAAACAATGCGTTTTTAGGTAACAATGCGTTATGGAAAAATACGTTGGATAACAATGCGTAGGGCTACAATGCGTAGGAACAATGTGTAGGGAAACAATGCGTAGGGCAACGATGCGTAAGGCAACAATGCGTAGGGCAACAATGCGTAGGGCGAGAAGGCGTAATAATGCGTAGGGCAACAATGCGTAGGGCGAGAAGGCGTAGGGCGACAATGCGTTGGGCAACGATGCGTAGGGCGACAATGCGTAGGGGCAACAATGCGTAAGAACAATGCGTACTCATGGTGACTGTGGACGTATTGCGTTGGGTTTGTGTCGCGCCGTAATTTCGTGTGCATGTTTGGTACAACGCGTCTACGGCCAGATGGGGAAACCGTTTTGGTCGTTATGTCGGCTGTGCTACACGGCTATGTGAACGGCACAGTGTGACTGCCTGATGCTGTGCTTCTATCGTGCCGTATGCGATACAGTGCGTCCACGACCAGGCGGGGGCGTATCCTTTGCGATTATATCGACGCGGTTTAAGCGCATTTCTTTTTCCTGTGCGAGGTTACCACACTATGTTGACCCACGGGTCTTTTAGTGTCGTTACCTGCCCGGCTGCTGTCGCCGAACAATTATCTGCGACGGTTTTAAGCGTCATTAACTCTACATCTTGCTCGTAATTGTTAGATGTCGCCGGTGTGCACCCGGCGTGCTTTTGGTGGCCAGACCTGCGGGTCTCTTCGATGCAATCAACTGCTCCCCTTTGGAACCACCTTTTCGGCTCGGCAACATTCCGTGTATTGCTCTTATCTTCTCGTTACATTCAGTTCGAAATGCGTAAATAGCTTGATTTCGCTAACTGGTGCTCTGCATTCTTCGCCTGCCGGTCTTGTTTCTAATATGCTTAATCAGCAAAGCTATATAGCTGTCATGCTGTAGTCCCCTACCTTCTGAGGTACTACATCAATAACCTTCATTAACGTTGTGACGTGGTTAGGGCCTTTGGGACCATATCTTCGTGGGCGCAATAGTTGCAAATGAAGCGCGCGGAAGAGGATGCGCAGGATGATCTGGCTGCAACACGGCGACGCGTTGAGGGTAAGCTTTCCGAGTCTAACTTGACTGCTAGACGCCTCTGTTATTTGCAGCAATGGCGCGTTCGATTCTGCTTTGAGCTCGCTGCTACGAATGCAGCCCATTGTCGTGGTTTTCGCTCCTGAGTTACTGGTTCACCACAGCCTTTGCCTTCTCAATGGGCATTGAAAAACATGGCCAACACAACTTGTGACGTCTCGCCCAGGCGGAACAGGGAGCGGCTGGTTGTCTCATCTGAGCGGCGTGCAACGAGCGGGCAATCGTGATAACCCTACCGGTAGGGTATCACCGTGTGTCTTACTGCGATTGTGGCGTATTGCAGCGATGTTCACGACTGCACCCTTACCCGCTCTCCCTCCTGTTTCCCCTCTCCCGCATTCCTCGCACTCGTCTCTGTTTCTTGGCACACAAGGCAGTCTTGTTAATGGTGGCCGTATTCCCGTGCTCGTTATCACCCTGCATAACCTCCAACCCATGCTCCTCCTCCCCCTGAAACCGCTCCCGCTCCCCTCTATTCCCTGATTCTGTGCAGACATTTCAACGTCATTTGTGCGTGAGCCGCCTCATGCTAGTTCTGGCGGTGGTGACGGCCTGGCTGCCGCTACACCTTTGTGTATGGGTGCAGGTGAGATCTTTAAAATTCTCTTCGCACACGCAGGGTTTTTCTAACGTTTATGGCCATGATAATTCCTTGGAGATACTAGCAAACTACTTTTTATCATAAGCGTTCTTCTTTTTTCTACTTCCTTCATCACCTTTTCATTCCCTCCAACTCTCCTACTTGCCCCCATGTTATCCTTCGTAGGTGCCTCGAGCTCGTGCGCGACTGAGACACCTAGCCCTGCTTCTGGTGGTCATAGATTAGCATCGTCTCGTATCCCCGGACTGGGGGGCAACTGGTTGTCCCACTTCAGCGGTACACGGTTGGCCAGCGGGGGTGGCGCCAGCGCATTGTTGCCGGACGCGCAACGCAAGCGTGCCGTACGGGCTGCTAACGCCGTACGGATGGCGAACATACGTGCAGCTGATCCGGTTCGCCGAAACGATGAGAGAGCCGCCGATAAGGAGCGGCATGCTCAGATGCGGGCTGCCGATCCCATTTGGCGGCACGATGAGCGAGCCGCCGATCAGGAACGGCATGCACAGATGCGGGCGGCTGCGGATCCAATTCGGCGAGATGAAGTGCGAACCGCCAATCAGGAACGGCATGCACAAATGCGAGCGGCTCTCGATCCCATTCAGCGAGATGAAGTGCGAGCCGTCAATCGGGAACAGCATGCACAGATGCGGGCGGCTCTCGATCCCATTCGGCGAGATGAAGTGCGAGCCGTCAATCGGGAACGGCATGCGCAGATGCGGGAGGCTGCCAGTCCCATTCGGCGGGATGAAGTGCGAGCCGCCGATCGGGAATGGCATGCACAGATGCGGGCTGCTGATCCCGTTCGGCGTCAGAGGGATCAGGTTCAGAACACACAACAGCATGCTGCGGTGAGGGCGCGTCAACAAGCTCAGCAGGGGCTAGTTTCTAGCGGCAACACAACTCACCGTAGCCATGGTCGTGGGTCGCTCACGGACTCGCTTAGCCGCCTTCTGCAGCTTCCGATGTTGCACGATGGCGCTCCCGTGCACTTGCCGGCATTTTTGACAGCTCCAGAGGACGCCCGTATCCAGGATCAGCATGGCGGCCAGCTACCGGCCGAGTATCAGGTGCCGTACGACGTGCAGCTTCGAGAGGCGGCGTGCATGTCAATGGATGTTGCTCAACGAATGCCTCTGCGAGTATGCGCCGTCTGCAGTGAGCAGTGTTCGGCCTCTCAGTCCTGCCTCTGCGGTTGGGACGACATCCCCAACGTGGACATTCTCCGTGCGGACATCCCTCCGACGGCGGTGGTTACCAGAATGGGCCACACGCTGGCTTGGCGTCGGCTGGCACGCGCTGTGGATGGAGATGCGCCAGCCGCACCTTCTCCGGTGCTTCCTGCTGGGTACCGCTCTGCATCCAGTGGCCATCGCGGTGAAGGCCGTGCCGCGGATGTTACTAACCTCGTTGATGCAGATGCAGCAGGGGGGTCCGATGGTGATGTGGAGGAGCAGACGGGGCCATCAGAGGAGGCGGATCTTCCCGAGGAGCTGAGGCCAAGAGCGCCGCGGCACCACACGCGGCCTTGTGCAGAGGATCCGACATGCGTGGAGGTGCCATTCTGCATGCGCATGGAGCGACATCCTCCCAATCGGACCGTTACGGTTGATGACGCGGGCGAGGAGCTCATAACGGTGTGCTCGGAGTGTTGGAAGGCGCTGGAAAGTAAGTGTTGCTTTAGCCTAGTCATTATTGTGCTCTCTAACTGTAGTCTGTTCGATTGCTTTACCATGCACGCCAGAATATCCGTTGCTTGAAATCTGCGGGACTATTATCCGTCGTGGCTCTCGCTAGCTGTTGGCAGTGTCCTGCTTAGGGTCGTACCGTTGAATTCCACCCTAATTTGCAATCGTCGCCCAACAAAGCTGCTGTCGTTCTCCTGGTTGTTCCACCACCCTCACACCTCATTTTCCGTACCGTAATTACTGCTGTCGTCTTGCTCGCTGGCATTTAATGTTATGCGTTCCTTTTTTCCTCCCTCTTGCCTTGCAGGGCGAAAGGTACCTGACGCATCACTTGCCCGTATCGACCCGGGAGACGTTCCTGCCATGAACCATCTTGGGGATCGGCTCCCAACGCCAACGTTCTTGGAGGGCCAGCTGCTGGGACGAGGTCGTGTATCACAGCAGCTGATGGTGCTTTACCAGCCAAACCGCCCGCCGGACGTCTGCCCTGTTGTTGTACGGGCACACGGCGTTGCCGTCCTGAACCCGGATCCCGAGTACCTCCGCGCCATGCTGCCCATGCGAGCGGAAGCCTTAGCGAATTCCATCACGGTCCTCTGCATCGATGTGGTGCGAGACCGAGCTGAGCTGGAACGGCTCGTGCGTAGTGCCAAAGCGCTGCAGGTTCGGGGTTGGGTGATGGTTGCCTGGGTTCGGTATCTGGAGCACAACGACGCCAACATCGTCATCGATCAGGACGTGTTGCAGCAGTACGCAGAGATGGGGATGGAACCGAGGGTCCCTGATGCCTTGGTGGCAGCGGCAACAGCCCCAGCGGATCCCGAGGTGGCGCGTGTGCTGCGAGATACGTTTTTCCATGACCGTACCGGCGCTGCAGCAGTGCGGCAACAGCCAGAACACGAGCTCGGTGCCCGTAACAATGAAGCGGTGCAAGCACTTCCTGCTGGCGGTGCTGGACCCAATTGGACCGCTGGTGTTAGAGCGGTGCGGGCACAGCCGCAGCGTGAACCCACGGCAGGCCGCGGCGGAGATGTGCTGCGGACGTCTCCCACTGGTGGTTCCGGATCCGAGATCCAGACCCTAGCGGACGCCCAGCCACCGGTCTCACGCGCTGCAGCACGGTACTGGGCGTACGACTTCACGTCACTGGATTCGCTGAAGCAGAGTGTGCTGGCGCATTACCATCAGCTCGGCTGCGAGCCAACGCAGAGCTGGCTTGTCATGCCCCTCCTTGCTGATGCTCTGCTTGATTCAGCAACGGCGTGTGCCGCCTTCCCGTTCGAGCGACCGTGTGGTTGGTCCGAGCTAGTGGCACGCCTACGGGCGGGGTGCCTGACGTGCGGGTACACCGCTGCCTGCATCCGTCTTGATGGCACCTGGCACGCCCCGGCACGTCTGCAGGAGCGCGTCATCAACGACGCCCTGGACGTGGCGGTGGCTGGCATTATACCGGCCATCTCTAACGAGCTTTGCAGCCGCGGTGTATGGCTGGACATCTCGGCGGCGTTGCGGGCAACGGAGGCAGTCCAGCTAGGAGGTAAGAAACAATGCGGATCTCATTACGGCATCATTAACGGTGGTGTATGCCGCCGTTTCTCACGTGTTTCTATGCGTGACACAGGAAACATCAGTTCGTTCTCCCCTTTTCTTGCAGGCACGCATGCTGGAGCTGTTGGGGACGACAGTGAGCCAGACAGGCCTGGATCTCCTTCCCGCCAAGGTCAGTAACGATGACACCTACCGTGTTGCTATATGTTTTTTCTTGCTCGAGCACTTAACTGATATTATTCTCCGCAGGCAACCTTCCTGTCGGCGTGCCATTTAACGCGGTGATGGCTGCTGAGCAACCAACGGGAGCAACACGTGACGGTCCAGGTAAGCTGATCATGTGCTCCTGTGCGTGCGTTCTAAACATATTTGGCATGATGTGTGGACCCGACATGAAACTAGCTATTGTCCGATATCATGGGGCATGCGGCATATCGTGTACGTTGGTCGGCACCTGGCCAGTCGAACAATGGTCATTTTGCCGTCGTTCAAAGGTCGTTCAAAAGTCGTTTAAAGGTCGTTCAAAGGTCGTATCGCTATTGTTAAAAGGTCGTTTCGCTGTCGTTCAAAGGCCGTTGTCCGCCTACGCAAAGAAGAAAACGTGACACCATACACGCATTGTACAGGTTAGGTAACACCACAACCGTGTACGCATTGTAGCATGTATGAAGGTCGCTTAGTGAAAGGCGTCCTCTCCCCACCTTGCCGTAGATGCATTGCCTGTGCCTGGCCGTATACGCATTGCAAACGGTGCACCATCTATGCACAATACGCAATACGTAACGACATAGCCGTGTAGCACAGTCAACATAGCGACCAAAACGGTTCCCTCGTTTAGGTTTAGGTTTATGGTGTTTACACATTGTCGTTTGCGCGTTATCATTTACGTTTTATTAATGTCGCTCAGTGAAAGGCGTCCTCCCCCGTATAGCCATGTACGCATTTGTCCTATGGCGTTTACACATTGTCCTATGGCGTGTACATATTGTCCTATGGCGTTTATGGCGTACATGCCGCTACGAATACGTGCATACGAAAATCAGCTATAACACTGTACACATCGTCACACGTATGCGTGTATGTATAATTATAATAAGTGGACGCAGTATAGTACGTGGACGCATTATTATTGTACATGGACGCATTGTTGTATGTATAATTGTACGCATCGTTCCTGTAGTCGTACGCGTTGTTATACACATTATGAAACGGGTTGTTGCCATGTTCTACGCATTGTCGACCTACGCATTGCTGACCTGCGCATTGTTGCCCTACGCATTGTTGCCCTACGCATTATCGACCTACGCATTGTTGCCCTACGCATTGTTGCCCTAGGCATTGTCGACCTACGCATTGTTGCCCTACGCATTGTCGCCCTACGCATTGTTGCCATACGCATTGTCGCCCTACACATTGTTGCCCTACGCATTGTTGCATTACGCGATGTCGACCTACGCCATGTCGACCTACGCATTGTTGCCCTACGCATTGTTGCCCTACGCATTGTTGCCCTACGCATTGTTGCCCTACGCATTGTTGCCATACGCATTGTCGACCTACGCATTGTTGCCCTACGCATTGTTGCCCTACGCATTGTTGCCATACGCATTGTCGTCCTACGCATTGTTGCCCTACGCATTGTTGCCCTACGCAATGTGGCCCTACGCATTGTCGACCTACGCATTGTTGCCCTACGCATTGTCGCCCTACGCATTGTTGCCCTACGCATTGTCGCCCTACGCATTGTCGCCCTACGCATTGTTGCCCTACGCAATGTTGCCCTACGCATTGTCGACCTACGCATTGTTGCCCTACGCATTGTTGCCCTACGCATTGTCGCCCTACGCAATGTCGACCTACGCAATGTCGACCTACGCATTGTTGCCCTACGCATTGTTGCCCTACGCATTGTCGACCTACGCATTGTTGCCCTACGCATTGTTGCCCTACGCATTGTCGACCTACGCAATGTCGACCTACGCATTGTTGCCCTACGCATTGTTGACCTACGCATTGTTGCCCTACGCATTGTCGACCTACGCATTGTTGCCCTACGCATTGTCGCCCTACGCATTGTTGCCCTACGCATTGTCGCCCTACGCATTGTTGCCCTACGCATTGTTGCCCTACGCAATGTTGCCCTACGCAATGTTGCCCTACGCATTGTCGACCTACGCATTGTTGCCCTACGCATTGTTGCCCTACGGATTGTTGCCCTACGCATTGTTGCCCTACGCATTGTTACCCTACGCATTGTAAGCATTGTTCTACGGATTGTTCTGTCCGCTTCCAAATGTGTCCTTCCCCCACTTGGCCGTATACATACACACAGTATAGTGTACGCAAAAAATAAAAGAACGGTTTACCATATACATGTTAACAACATAGCCGTACACGCCGTGTTTCATGTACAACATTGTGCATGGTACATGATCTCTTCTCTCAACCTAATTATACACGTCCACGTATCGTACAGATTCCCTCTTTACATGTCATTACTTGTGCCCTGTTTTGATGCTCTTATTATTGTACTTATGCACTTTGAGACACGTCGTGTTCCTTTATAACGGGCGTGTCATGCTCCGCAGATGACGGTTTGGACGAACTGGAGCTCGTTATGCCGCAGGCGGGCTGTGCGCCGCCCTCAGCTGGCAACGAGTTCGGAGACGCTGCGGACGAGCTGCGGTCGCTCCTTGACGGCCATGGCGGCCGCTTGGTGCACAGCTCCGGCGGCCCTGGGACCGAGATGATAGATGAGCGGTGCCGGGGTATCCTGAACGTCTGCTTTCCATCCAGCTTCCCTTACCAGCTGTCAGGAGAACGGCCGCTGGGAATGTCGGTGGCGACCTTCTTTTCGCACCTCATCCGCCGCGTCCCACGAGCCCAGTTTCGTGGCAACCTGCACCTGGTCGCTCGCATGTACGACATCCTCGTCAAACATGAGACAGCCGTTCAGCTGGGTGTCACCATGAAGGTGACGGCGGGCCTCGTCGGGCCAGCCTCACGCATCCCCCGTGATGTAGCCCGTGCAATGGGGGACATCCTGTCGCTGCCGTACCGTGATCCACAGCGGCGAGCCTTCCTGGCGCAGCAGTCGCCGTTGGTACGAGCACTTGTCGAGGGAGCCCGTGTGACGAGCAAGCACGTCGACATGACGGACTCGTTCTACGCCAGCAAGCAGGCGCAGATGCGGGCCGTCGCGCTGGCGATTGGATGGGCGCCGCTCTTCTTCAACGTCAACCCTTCCGACATGCACTCTGCCGCCGTGGCCGTCGCATCGGGAGAAGTGGTGGAGTTCGGCACGGACGGTAGGCCGCAACAACTGCCATCCGTGGTCGAGAAGTGGCGGCGTGTGCGAGACGATTCCTACGCCTGCCAGGCCTTGCTGGCCGTCACCCTGGACGTACTGGTGGAGCGCATGTTTGGCTTCAAGCGAGGCGACAAGGAGCAGTCCAACCCCGACTGCTTCTGCGGCACAACATTTGCGGTGGCCGCCAAAGTCGAGCAGAGCGGGCGCTATGCGCTTCACTTCCATGGTGTAGCGCACGTGGCGGCTTTCGCAACGGAGAGGTTGCAGCAGCTATTTGCTGGTCCCAACTGCCAAGTCCTGGCGCTTGCGTACGCACTAGTGGACATGTGGTACCCGTCCCCGTACTATGACCCAATGACGGGCGACGAGCATCTCGTGATGGGGATGACGCAAGCCGAGGCGGCTCGCCACGGCCAGCCACCGCCACCAGCCGACAGCGACTGCCCGCCGGCGGCATACGATTTCCTGAAGGTTGCCGGAGTGGGGTCCATCCACGACGTGCTCCAGCAGCGACATCCGTCGGAGGTGCCTGTCGTGCCGTGCCCAGACAGCGCCCACCGTGCTGCCTGCACCACCCATCACGCCCGTGTCATCAAGAGCAACCTGACGCACTTCCACACGGACACATGCAAGCGCCACGGGTGCTCCGGCGTTGATTATGACTGCGGCCTGGTCTGGCCGCGTGTTGTACGCACGCTGTTCCGGTGGATCGGCGCCACGGGCCTCTTCTTGTTGCCGCGGCTCGGCCCGAAGATCGTCAACCACCAGCCAGCCGCTACCATGGCCTTTGCGTGCAACAACCTGTTCAGCCTCGCGTGCGAAATTGATCGCGACTTCACACCAGAGGAAGCCGCCGCATTAGCGGAGTCTCAGGACGAGGAGGACGAGGAGGACGACGAGGATGAGGAGGGGGAGGAGTCTTCGTCCACGGAACGAACAACTGAGGTCCGGCGAGGCACCCTCTGGCGTCTACGGGCAAAGGACGTTGCCCGTGACAAGGCGTACTACAGCTCCAAGTACGCCTCCAAGGCCATCGCCCGCAGCCAAGCCGACCGCACCTGTGCGGCAGTAGCGCGGGTTCAGGACTTTCTGATCCGGCCAACACCTCCCCAGCTCGAGGCGGCTGATAGACCTCGTGCGGCATTCGGCAACCTGCTGTCGGCGGTTCATCGTATCACTGGCTCCGTTACCGTCGGCATGGCCATGGCCGCGCACAGGTAGGCACGTATGCGTAATGGGGGCTGGTATACGGTATTTTACACATATCTCACGCATGTAGTACATCTGTGTGTACACGTGGCCGTGCCTGTCCTACGGCCACGCTCATACCGGGTTTCCCACCATACGCACGTAAATAAGGCACGTAAACAGGTCAAACACAGCATGTGCCCACTGCGTGTGCCCCATCATTATTACCCGCCCACCGCCTCCCCACATAACAACTGCACTCCTGGTTAGGTTTTCCTGTCGTTGGACTTTCGTACGTCTTCTGTTAACACTCCCCTACAACTTTTTAATACGCATATTATACGCATGAATATCCCTTTATGTAACATATGCCGACATGCCTATATACAGGTTGGCCGGCAACAGCACGTTCATCTCGTCCTACGAGTGCACGTACCTCCCGTGCGCCGCCTTCGCTGCCGCGGCATCCCAAGAGGCCGCTGACGACCAGGACGCTGTGGCCGTTGACATCGTAGATGGCGACGTTGAAGGTGGCACTGTCGCAGTCACGAACGCGGTTTTAAATTACAAACTGCGTGGGGCCGACCTGGACGGCCCGGACTGCAGCCCCTACGTTGTCACTATGCACTACCAGCTGGGCACGATCAGAGCGGCGGATCATCCTCGAGCGGACGTCCTGCAGGCCGCCACATCCACGGGACAACCCGGGCGCCGCAGAACTAGACAGGATGATCCCGCCACAACCACGTCACCACCGCAACGACGGGGTCGTCGTCGCCTGGCCGGCCAAGGTGATACGGGCGACGCCCGACAAGGCCCTCAGCAGCACGCCGCCGTACAGGAGGAGCCAGACGCCGGTTTGACAGCAATGCAGGAGGGGCCCAACGGTGGACCTGCCGGACAAGTGCTCCTAATGCCGCAGCATCCCCAGTACTTCACGCACGTCCTCCGCCGACACCCACGGCCAAGATTCATCATCTTTGGCGGGTCGCTTCCGAGGAAGCCAACGCAGGACAGCAGCGATGCCGTGAAAGATCGCTACTACGCGTTCGTTCTTGGGAACTTCAAGTCGTGGCGGGATTCACCTGTGCCGCCAGGCATGTCCCTCCAGGACGCGTATGTGGCATGGCGGACGGACCTCCAGCATACCGCTCCCCAGTATCTTCGCTGTGTTGACGTCGTCCTAGACAACATTGAGGAGGAGCACGCGGGACGAGACCGTAGAGCTGAGGAGCGCAACCGGCAACGCCGTGAGCAGCGAGCGACGGCGGCACAAGACCCGTATGACAGCGACCTTGTTACGGATACTGACGATGAGGACAACGGGCAACTCGCCGAGCACCCAGAGACTCACGAGACCGCCGCCGGGGACGACGCCACTCCGTATCGCTTCGAACCTGGGATTGCCCCGCCAACGGCCGGTTTCGACCTTAATGCCATCCCAGTCGAAGACCTTTTCGACCGAAGCATTGGCTCTGGTGCGTACGCGTACGGCGCCGCCGCCAAGTGCCGGCCGCCCCAGCTTCCCGACGGACATGGAGCCGGCGACCAGTCCTTTGTACGACGCGCCAACGATGACGACCGCAGCCGCCTCGTGACGGCACGCCAGCGCCTCACCCACTACGTTGCCGGTCTCGGAAGCCAACTCGCTCCACCTGCCACCGTCGCAAATGCCAACTTGCGGTTGGAGCGACCTCCCGGCAGGCCGGTGTTTGCAGTGGTCGTCAACCCTGGGATGCAGGAAACACCGATCCGACCTGGGGTACCGCCGCCGTACATCAAGTTGGCGACTCCGCCCTCCATCGACGACACCATACAGCTATTCACGCTTTCCGCTGAACAAGCTGTCTCCTTCATGCTCATGGCGCGCTACTTTGACCGCCGCAACACCGCCAACCCGGGACCGCCGCCAAGACTTCTCGTGCTGGGCGGGCCAGGAACCGGCAAGTCCCAGTTCGTGCACGCACTGCTCTGGTACACGTTCCAGCACGGGCAACCCGAGTGGGTGGCCACGTCGGCGTACACCTGGACGGCCGCGTCGCTGTTTAACACACCTGTACATCGCAGCCTCTCCACGCACAGCATGTTCGGCATAACGACCAACCCCAAGGACTCGCTCAAGCCCGGTGCAGAAGCTAACCTGCAGGTCGCTCGCAACATCGGTGATGGGGCCATCGTAATTGATGAAGTGAGCCTCACCAGCCTTACTCATCTCGGAGCCATCAGCCGTTCTTGCAGCAAGCGTCTCCGCCCTCCACGCCACCTGCAACCCGGCTCTCCGGCTGCCTCCATCTTTGCGGGACGCCCTGTCGTCCTTGTTGGCGACCCTTGCCAGCACGAGCAACCTGGCGGGCCGCCCGCCTACAAGTACGCTGCAGAGCTGGAGAAGAACGCCGACTTCAAACCATCGGCGCCGAACGTCCGTCCACCACGAGGCAACAACGAGGCTGACGACCACCACGACGGCGATGATGAAAATGCGGATGACGACCATGGTGGTGGCCGTAACGCCCGTGCTAACGCAGGTACCAATCACGACGAAGACGCCCCAACCAACCGCCGGCAACCACGTCGACCAGCACCGCAGACCTGGGATAACCTGCATGGCGGCTTCACCGACTACCGTGCCCTTGCCGACGTCCTCTTCCTCGACAAGCAGCAACGTCAGACGGACACCCCTGACGGCAAGAAGCTCACGGACTACTCCCAGTTCTTCAACGGCACGCGCACGCCACAACGCAGCGATATCGAGCAGCTTGTACGAGATCTGAACGCGAGGGCGATCGATGACTTGGCCGACCTTGCTGAGCACAACCCGCGAGTGGTCCTGCAACGAAACGAGCCGCGGCACGTGCTCAACATGCTGCTCATTCAGCATCGCGCGCAACGCCTGGGGAAGCGTCTCACGGTTTGGAATGCGGACCATGTGCCCGTCAACCCTCGTGGACGCGGCCGTCAGCCTGCTCTGACGGAGGTTGAGAAGACGGTGGCAATGCGTGTGAAGGACGCCCGGTTTGAGCACACCACGGCGGACACATGGTACTTCGATGGCGCCCTTTTCGTCCTGCTTGACAACGACTCGCCGGACGCCGGTGCCTGCCACAACAACCTCGTGCAAACGTGCGGCCTCATCACAGACCGGCGAGAGCCTCCGGACACAGGTGAAGGCCCGTATCGGCGTCTGCAGTACCCGCCGGAAGGGGTTCTTGTCAAGCCCGTCCGTGGACACCAACCTACTGCAATCCTCGACGGCTTAGGCGACCTCGCCGACAGCGGTGCTTCCTTTGCGGTGACACCACGGGCTTCACCGGAGGCGTCTGTCCTCATGCCAGCCGCGGGCACAGGCACTATCGCCAAGCGGATAAAACGCATCAACGTCCCGCTTGGCGACGCCTACGCTGTTACAGACTTCTTCGTGCAAGGCGGGTCCTTCGGCTCCGACTGCTGGGTCATTGACCTCGCGGTGCCCCCGACGGGTGGGATCAAGAGGGCCACCCTGTTTGTGCTCCTGACGCGGTTCAGGGACTTCTCTTCCATTCGCCTCCTGCGGAAGCTCTACAACAACCCGGTTGAGTTCCGACGGGTGGTCAATGCGTTCATGGCCGCCACCAAGCTCTCGGACGACCTCGCGGCCGAGCTCCGCATACGAACCGCACAGGCGGCCGCCACCAAGCAGCGCTATGCCGCCGAGTTCCGACACGCACAAGAGCTGGTAGATGCCCGGTCCACACCGCCAAGCCCAGGGGGACCCCACGGCGACACCAACACCAACGCCGCCTGACGAAACAATGACCAGCAATCAACTAATGAATCGCATCATGATTGAGCATAGTTGTTAGACATGCATCAACAACATTTTGCATGCATGCAACTCAACGGATGACCGCCGCTGCACGGCGCTAACTGCCAGCGTTGCTCGGTTTACCAACCGACAACGACACACTCGCAAGGACTGGTGCACTACTTGTGCACTGTGGGTTCGACTCCCACGCGAGTGCCAAAAAACACGCCACAAGACATAACCGGCATTACGGGGCCACCAAGGGATTTACGGTACCCCCGGCCGCGGCAACGACGCGGCGCTATCGGCTGAGGGGGGCTGACGTGCTGACACCCTCAGCCCTCGGCTGAGGGGGGCTGACGTGCTGACACCCTCAGCCCCCGGCTGAGGGTGGCTGACGTCCTGCGCTGCGCCACTTGTGCAGCCGAGTTCGATTCCTGTCGGGAGCAGATTCCTTCTTCCTGCCCGCATTCGCCCGCCTTTTGCCGCTTGGCTGCCGCTTGCCGCTTTCTAGGACCTGCGCGTAGAGGGCTATCAGACGCAACCGCCCGCCCCCCAAGCCTTGCAGCCGCCGCCAAACGGGAACAGGGGTAGGGGGGAAGGGCCTAGGGAGGAAGGCCCTAGGCTCGGCGTCGTTTCGCATAGGATGAGCCTGAGCTGCCGCCATAAAGGTATTAATAACGTACATACAGCCTGCGTTAATAAGCAGCAATCGGCGCCTGAAATTGCTGCGGCGTCAGGAAGATATTGGCTCCTGATGGCAAGCCAGATTTCCGAACTTCTTCCCCAAACTTGCTCACCAGGCTACGCTTTGCAAACCTACTCATACCTGGGTTCATGCCTTTCAGCATGGTACCGTAAAACAACATTACCTCACAAACGAAAAATGGCAACTCCCCCTGGCACCTTCCGAGCCGTGCAAGCCCCTAGCCCCTACCCCCCTAGCCCCCTTCCGAGCCGTGCAAGCCCCTAGCCCCTACCCCCCTAGCCCCCTTCCGAGCCGTGCAAGCCCCTAGCCCCTACCCCCCTAGCCCCCTTCCCAGCCGTACAAGCCCCTACCCCCTTCCCCGCGAACCCCCCTCCGAGCCGTGTATGCAAGCCCCTACCTCGTACACCCCGGGTCTCCCTTCCAAACTTCCTCTGGGCGCCGGAGGTCTGTGGTTGGACCACAGGCCCTAGGCTTGGCATCCATTCCAATAAGAGAAGCCTGAAGCGCCGCTGCCGCTGCGGTGCTGCCTGCGAACCCATGCCTCAAACAAGGCCGGCCCAGCCTGCAATTCGCCGCGACGCAGCGCCCCCCTCACATGCACCGGCAGCATGCCAGCAGCGCCCAAGTTGCCCTTTCACATCGCAAGCCCCTAGCCCCTGGGGTGGGGCCGCTGTGCTGCTGTCCCTAGGCCTGCCGTCCATTCCAATAAGAGAAGCCTCAAGTGCCACTGCCGCTGCGCTGCTGCCTGCGGACCCGTGGGTCACCCTGCCCGTAACTCAAACAAGGCCGGCCCAGCCTCGATTTCGCGTGCCCTCCGGCCGCACTTCGGGGCTTCCCGCAACTCGCCGCCCTCACATGCAGCGCCAGCATGCCAGCAGCGCCCGCGGCCGCCTGGGAGGCCCCCGACGGGGCGGGCCGAGACAAGGAGGTCGCCGGCTGGCGGGCCAGCCGCCAGGCCGTGTTGTCCCTAGGCTTGCCGTCCATTCCAATAAGAGAAGCCTGAAGTGCCACTGCCGCTGCGCTGCTGCCTGCGGACCCGTGGGTCACCCTGCCCGTAACTCAAACAAGGCCGGCCCAGCCTCGACTTCGCGTGCCCTCCCGCCGCACTTCGGGGCTTCCCGCAACTCGCCGCCCTGACATGCAGCGCCCGCGGCTGCTGGCGGGCCAGCCGCCGGGCCGACGAGGCCGATGACGCCCTGGTCGCCCTGTCAGCGGAGGACGGCTGGGGGATCGCGACGGCCTCGGACCCCTGGGGGCGGGCCTTTGCGGCCTGGGGTAAGGCGCCCGCGGGCAACTGGCACTTGGCCCTGGGCCGGAGGCGCCTCGCGGCCGCCTGCTGCATGCACCCATGGTACAACAGCGACATCTTCGACCCCACGGAGCCACGGCAGGCGCGCCAGTGCCTCGGAGTGCCAATGCTCTACGCCGGGGCTGGGGTGCAGGTGGCCGACGTGCACGCCCGGCTGGCCGCCGCCGTGCTGACGTGCCAGGGGGCGGCGGCGGCTGGGAGCGCGGCGTGACCTGCCTGTCCGGCCACTGTAGCACCACCGTCAGCAACCCCAGCAACGCTGGCAGCACCAGGGCAGCCATCCCACCCTGCGCCACCCGAGCCAGCATCAATAACACCCACAAACCACAGCGACCCGCAACACCCTCAATCCTCCCTTCCCCCTCGGCAGCCTTTACTGCCTCCACGGATTGTACAACACCGACTGGACGCCCCACGCCATGCAAGCCTGGCCCCTCGCTCGCTCCTCACCTAGGTGGGCGTGTTGCACGGACTTTATAACTGCGACCACCGGCCCCCTACACCAGGCACCGCTGAGTCCGCCCTGCCCCCCTCCCCCCTAGCCCTTGGCCCCCCCCTACCCCCTCCCCCCTGGCCCTCTACCCCCTGGCCCCTGCCCCCTACCCTCCCCCCCCCCCCCCACAGGGTGTCAGCGCCCTTCGGGCCGAAGGCCCAGCTTGTCGACAGCTGACGTAGTTGTCACACCCCTGTTCGATTCCTGCCGGGAGCAGATTCCTTCTTCCTGCCCGCATTCGCCCGCCTTTTGCCGCTTTCCTGCCGCTTGCCGCCTTCTAGCACCTGCGCCTGGAGGGCTATCGGACGCAACCGCCCGCCCCCCAAGCCTTGCAGCCGGCGCCAAACGGGAACAAGGCTAGGGGGGAAGGCCCTAGGGAGGAAGCCCCTAGGGTTGGCGTCGTTTCGCTTGGGAAAAGGCTGGGCTGCCGCCATAAAGGTATTAATAACCTACATACAGCCTGCGTTAAGAAGCCGCAATCGGCACCTGAAATTGCTGCGGCGCCAGGAAGATATGGCCTCCTGATGACAAGCCAAATTTTCACACTTCTTCCCCAATCTTGCGCACCAGGCCGCGCTTTGCACAACTATTCACACCTGGGTTCATGCCGTTCAGCACGGCACCGTAAAACAACATTACCTCACAAACGAAAAATGGCACCTCCCCCTAGCACCTTCCGAGCCGTGCAAGCCCCTAGCCCCTACCCCCCTAGCCCCCTTCCGAGCCGTGCAAGCCCCTAGCCCCTACCCCCCTACCCCCCTTCCTAGCCGTGCAACCCCCTAGCCCCTACCCCCCTAGCCCCGGCTTCCTAGCCATGCAAGCCCCTAGCCCCTCCCCCCCTAGCCCCGGCTTCCGAGCCGTGCAAGCCCCTAGCCCCATCCCCGCTAACCCCCTTCCTAGCCATGCATGCAAGTCCCTACCTCGTACACGCCGGGTAGCCTGAAGCCTGAAGCGCCGCTGCCGCTGCGCTGCTGCCTGCAAACCCATGCCTCAAACAAAGCCGGCCCAGCCGGCAATCCCGCCGCACTTCGGGCCTTCCCGCAACTCGCCAAACCCTTGCACCGCCCGACGCAACGCCCCCCTCACATGCAGCGGCAGCATGCCAGCAGCGCCCAAGTTGCCCTTTCACATCGCAAGCCCCTAGCCCCTGGGGTGGAGCCGCTGTGCAGCTGGCCCGCCAGCCCCCTAGCCCCCTTCCGAGCCGTGCAAGCCCCTAGCCCCTACCCCCCTACCCCCCTTCCGAGCCGTGCAAGCCCCTAGCCCCTTTCCCGCTAACCCCCTTCCTAGCCATGCATGCAAGTCCCTACCTCGTACACCCCGGGTCTCCCTGAAGCCTGAAGCGCCGCTGCCGCTGCGCTGCTGCCTGCGAACCCATGCCTCAAACAAGGCCGGCCCAGCATGCAATCCCGCCGCACTTCGGGCCTTCCCGCAACTCGCCAAGCCCTCCCACTGCCCGACGCAGCACCCCCCTCACATGCAGCAGCAGCATGCCAGCAGCGCCCAAGTTGCCCTTTCACATCGCAAGCCCCTAGCCCCTGGGGTGGGGCCGCTGTGCTGCTGGCGGGCCAGCCGCCCGGCCGTGTTGTCCCTAGGCCTGCCGTCCGTTCCAATAAGAGAAGCCTCAAGTGCCACTGCCGCTGCGAGAAGCCTCAAGTGCCACTGCCGCTGCGCTGCTGCCTGCGGACCCGTGGGTCACCCTGCCCGTAACTCAAACAAGGCCGGCCCAGCCTCGATTTCGCGTGCCCTCCCGCCGCACTTCGGTGCTTCCCGCAACTCGCCGCCCTCACATGCAGCGCCAGCATGCCAGCAGCGCCCGCGGCCGCCTGGGAGGCCCCCGACGGGGTGGGCCGAGACAAGGTGGTCGCCGGCTGGTGGGCTCTGCGCGTACCGCTCCATCGACTGCCCCGAGCGCCTGGCGCTCGCCGCGGCCGAGGCCATCCTGGAGCTCCTCCTGCACCACCACCTGGACGGCACGTGCACCCCGCCCCACGTCACCGCCACCGACGCCAACTGCCGCATGCGCATGCCCCGCCTCCTGCACTGGCTGTCCACCATCGAGGCCAGCCTGCACGGCGCCGTGCACCTCAAGCGGTACGGCACCACGCTCGTGGCGCACACCACCGCGCTGCTGCTGGCGCTGCCCTGCAACCACACCGTCGCCTTCACTTGCGAGCTCAGCCGCTGGGTCCGCACGCAGCGGCTCTGGGACGAGAAGCACGCCAACCTGCCTGCCGACCATCCCATGCGTGCGCGCCGCCCCAAGCTGCCCACGCTGGAGGACATGGCCTCCGACGCGGCGGACTACGCCCTCAAGTACGCCACCAAGGCGGAGACGTCCCAGGGCGGCGCCGCCATCGTCGCTGCCGCCACCCTCCTCAAGTACCGCATGCGCATGGAGCAGGACCTGCGGCACGTCCAGCAGCCGCCTGCGCACGGCACTGTGCCGCCTCCCGAGGCCCCCCAACCGCCGCGAACCCCGCTTGACATGCTCGTGACGCTCCAGCAGCAGCCCATCGCCACCCCGGCCGACCAAGCCGGCGCCGGCACCGCGGCCCCCACCGCACCCGGGCAGGCCGCTCAGGAGGAGCAGGAGCAGGCGGCCGCCCGTGCGGCCGCCGCCGCCGCCGCGGGCCCCAGCACCAGCGCCGCCGTGCACGCCACCCCCGCGCCCAGCCACGCGACGCCGGCCCTCCCCCCGGCTGCCGCCAAAGGCAAGTACAACCTGGCGCACGCCATCAACGTTCAGACGGCGCAGACTACCTACTCTGCGCCGGCGGCGGCGCTCCTGCTGCTGCTGAACAACGTCGGCATCGAGTCCCACAAGATGCAGCCGCATGACTACCGCCTCTTCGCCAGTCGCTTCCAGCCGCACCTGCTCTCGCCGGAAGACCAGCGCCAGGCCAGCGCGCTCCAACTCGTGCACGCCGCCGCCGCCGCCGCCGGCCCCTCCACTTCCGCCGCCGCACAGGTCGGCACCACCTCACCCCCCCGCCCCTCCTCGCCCATGTCCGTCGACGGCGAGGCACCACCTGTACGTGACGAGCCGTCCGATGACGACGCCTCTCCTGACGGCTCCCGGGTCCAGCCCGACCCCACCGCCGGGGCTTCCCACGCCGCCTACCGGGCCGTCACGCGCCTGTACGACTACGAGCACCGTGGTGGAGACGGCGCCTTCCGTCACTACTCCCCCGTCCTGATGGCCATGCTCTTCTACAAGGTACCCCCATTTCCGTCGCCACCTGCTGTACCGCCGTTCGTACCTCGTACTTGCTCCCCTGCGCATCCGCCCTCAACATCGCGCTTCCCACCCGGCTTCTGATACATGACCTCTGCTCCATGCCATGTCCCTCCTCCCTCCTGCTTGCAGCGCCAGGCCGGAGGCGGCGCCGCCAACCAGACCGCACCTCATCTTCGCCTGGCGCCGTCGCACATGCAGCACGCCACCCACGTCTGGAGCCGTCGGGAGCGGCTCTTCATTCCGCAGCCCCTCTCCGACCCAACCCCGAGGCCCCCAGATGACTGCGCCGACCCCATCCTGCGCGACCGGTACGCCGCCTTCGCCCTGGGGAACTTCGCCGCCTACAGCGCCGCCGAGCCGCTCGACCTCAGCCGCGGCCTCTGGCCCGCGTACCAGCAGTACTTCTCCGGCGACGCCCTGCACATCCGCATCGCCCGCCGCTTGCTTGACAACGCTGACATGCTCGCCCGCGTCCGCATGCGCACCGAGGAGCGCCAGCTCCTGCAGGCCGACATCCAGACCAGCGTAGAGGAACAGGCCGAGGCCGCGGTCATGGAGGGCGTCCTGCCCCTGGATGACACCTTCACCGGCACCCCCGACGACGCCACTGACGTGCCATACGACCGCCCTCATGACAGGTGCGCCCGCCCCAATCCTGCACTCCCCCAGCGCTCCCGCTGCCTCGCCGCTCCCTGTGCTGCCTGCCTTTCACACCTTCCTTCTTACCCCTCCTCCCCCCCGTTCCTACGCACTTTCTGCCCGCCACAAGGCCTCCCACCGAGGCGTGGAGCAACCAGGCGGCCGACGCCAGCATCCGCGCCCGCCTCAACGCCCGCGTCCTGGCAACGCACCCCACGCCACACCGCGGCAACCCCAGCGAGGAGGCTTACGTCCAACTCGCCGTCGCCGCCCTTCCAGTCCCCTCCCACACGCGCTTCACCCACGAAGCCCGCAACTTCCGCCCCGCCGCCGAGTCCATCGCTCCCGCCGCTGTGTTCTCCCCGCAACGCCTGCAAGCCCTGGAGGACCAGTACGACAGCTTCTACCCGCTCCCGGCCCCCCATGCTCTGGAACCTCCCACGCCTGACCTGGTCCTCCGCCTCCTTGACGCCGCCACCGCCCATGCCAAGCTCGTCGTCCTCCACCCCGACGGCACCCCCACCGGCGCCTCCTTCCCGGACCCTGCAACACCTGGCGCCGTCCCCCCCTTCATCCGCCTCCCGCCCGACCAGCGGCCGTCCGTGGAGGATACCATCCGCATCTTCACCCTCACCGACGACCAGGCGCAGCCCTTTCGTCTGTACGCCCACCTGTTCCTGGCGGAGAAGGAGGGCCGCCGCGTCCAGCCGCCTATCAATGCCGTCCTCACCGGCAAGCCTGGCACTGGCAAGAGCCAGGTCGTCCTCGCGCTCCTGTGGTTCGCCTTCCAACATGACTGCCACCACCAGATCGCCGTCGTCAGCTACACCTGGCGTGCCGCGCTACACGTAAGTGCTGCCCTCACCACCTCCCTTCAACCCTACCCGACCCTGCCACTTCCGTTCCGTCCACCACCTCCCCTTCCCTTGCCTCCGCGCCGTACCTGTGTCTTCCCACATGCTTGCCGTTCCGTGCACTCCCCGCAGGTCAGCACCCCTGCGAACGCTGGCACCAGCACCACCACCTTCTTTGCCACCGCTGGCCGCTTCGTGGGCTCCGCCCTCCAGCGTGCGGCGCGCAACCTTGCTGGGGTGCGCTTCATCATCATGGACGAGTTCAGCACCTGCAGCCTCACGCACCTCGCCAAGATCGCCCTCCACGTCCACGTCGTGCGTGCGCAGTTGGACCCCACCTCGGAGTTCCAGCCTGGCGGCATCCTCGCTGACGTGCACGGCCTCTTTGTCGGCGACCCCCGCCAGCTCGAGCAGCCGCAGCACCCGCCCATCTACAGCGGCGCTGCTAGGGAGCACCTTAAGATGCAGCACGCCATCAACCTGCACCTCGCCGCTCGCCAAAACAACCTCCCCGCCATCTCCACCACCCTCGCTGCCGCCGCCCCTACTGTTGAGGCCCAGCTGCGTGACCTCCGCAAGCCGTCCGGCCCAACCGAAGAGGTGGGCCGCCAGCTCTGGCGCAGCATCCCGTACGCCTTCGTGCTCACCACCCAGCACCGCGGCCTCACCACCACACCGGGCCGCCAACTGTACGACGCCGCCGAGACCTTCGCCGGAACCCAGGCCCACAGCCGCGCTGATGTGGAGCGCCTCGCTGACCTGTATAACGCCCACGTCGCCGCCGACATCACCAACCTGCCACCCCCCCACGTCGTCGTCCTCCGTCACTCTGTCCGCATACCGCTCCTGCACCGCCTTCTTCCCCACCACGCCCTCCACCACCGCCAGCAGCTCCTGCTCTGGCGCAGCGTTGACCTCGGCCCCGACGGCAAACCACTGCCCCCGCCCTACATCGAGGAGCTCGAACTGCTGGGCGGGCCTGGCAATGATGGTGACCTCCCCGCAATGTGCGCCCTCTTCCCCGGCATCCGCTACACCTTCACCACCAACGCCCATCCCAGCGTCCACCACGTCCACAACAACACCGCCACCGGCACCCGCATCGTCCTGCACCCCAACGAGCCCCCCGTGCCCAGCCCTGCCACCGCTCCCATTCACGTCCTCACTTACGTCCCACGCGCCCTCATCGTTCGGCCGGATGGCGGCGACCTGCCCCCCCTTGCTGCCGCCCCCGACCTGGACGCCAACGAGATCATTGTCACCCCCAAGTTCCGCACCTTCACGCCCAAATCCGCCAGCGCGCCCCAGGCCGTGCACCGTTTCGGCTTCCCAGTCGACCTCAACTACGCTGAGACCGACTACTTCGCTGAGGGCCAGACGTTCCGGGGCCAAACGTGGCTTGCGCACCTCTGCCGTCCCCCGACAGGCCACTGGCAGCGCGCTTCCATGTACGTCATCCCCACCCGCTTCTCCTCTATCGACGACCTCCGCCTCCTCTGCCCCATGTGGCCTCCCAATGATGACGCCGAACGTGAGCGTGTGCTCAAGCGCCTCACCGACCTCGCCCAGCCTGTTCCGGACCTGCAGGCCGAATGGGAGCGCCTACTCCAGCTGGACCAACTCACCCGGCAGCTCCTGCCTGACTTGCTGCGACGCCTCGCCCCCCTCCCACCACCCACCGCCCCAACACCGGCAACCGGCACCACTGTGCCATGACGACCATCCCTTACAGCACTACACCGCCTGCCATCCAACACCACCACAGGCAAGTCCCCCACGCAACACCCGTGCCGTTACTACCCAACCCTACGACCTCCTGCCACACCCCTCCTCCCCTTTCTCCATCCCTAACCTCCCCATTCCGCACCTCCACCCTCTTCCATGCAGACGCCGCCCTCTCTACTTTGGTCCTCCACGTCACGGAGCCACACTTCAAGACTTCCACCTCGTTCTCGTTAGGGGCTGGCCTGTGCTCGCCATCCTGGATGTAACCAACATCTCCTCCTTTCCTATCTCCGACCCTGCCATCCAAACATACCACATGCCGGACACCATACATCACCCCCATACCGCCTCACCCCGACCACCTTCAGGGTGTCAGCGCCCTTCGGGCCGAAGGCCCAGCTTGTGCTGACACCCTCAGCCCTCGGCTGAGGGGGGCTGACGTGCTGACACCCTCAGCCCCCGGCTGAGGGTGGCTGACGTCCTGCGCTGCGCCACTTGTGCAGCCGAGTTCGATTCCTGTCGGGAGCAGATTCCTTCTTCCTGCCCGCATTCGCCCGCCTTTTGCCGCTTGGCTGCCGCTTGCCGCTTTCTAGCACCTGCGCGTAGAGGGCTATCAGACGCAACCGCCCGCCCCCCAAGCCTTGCAGCCGCCGCCAAACGGGAACAGGGGTAGGGGGGAAGGGCCTAGGGAGGAAGGCCCTAGGCTCGGCGTCGTTTCGCATGGATGAGCCTGAGCTGCCGCCATAAAGGTATTAATAACGTACATACAGCCTGCGTTAATAAGCAGCAATCGGCGCCTGAAATTGCTGCGGCGCCAGGAAGATATTGGCTCCCGATGGCAAGCCAGATTTCCAAACTTCTTCCCCAAACTTCCTCACCAGGCCGCGCTTTGCAGAACTATTTATACCTGGGTTCATGCCTTCCAGCACGGTACCGTAATACAACATTGCCTCACAAACGAAAAATGGCAACTCCCCCTAGCACCTTCCGAGCCGTGCAAGCCCCTAGCCCCTACCCCCCTAGCCCCCTTCCGAGCCGTGCAAGCCCCTACCCCCTACCCCCCTACCCCCCTTCCGAGCCGTGCAAGCCGCTAGCCCCTACCCCCCTAGCCCCGGCTTCCGAGCCATGCAAGCCCCTAGCCCCTTCCCCGCTAACCCCCTTCCTAGCCATGCACGCAAGTCCCTACCTCGTACACCCCGGGCCTCCTTTCCAAGCTTCCTCTGGGCGGCGGAGGCCTCTGGTTGGACGACACGCCCTAGGCTTGCCGCCCATTCCAATAAGAGAAGCCTCAAGTGCCAGTGCTGCTGCGCTGCTGCCTGCGGACCCGTGGGTCACCCTGCCCGTAACTCAAACAAGGCCGGCCCAGCCTCGACTTCGCGTGCCCTCCCGCCGCACTTCGGGGCTTCCCGCAACTTGCCGCCCTCACATGCAGCGCCAGCATGCCAGCAGCGCCCGCGGCCGCCTGGGAGGCCCCCGACGGGGTGGGCCGACACAAGCAGGTCGCCGGCTGGTGGCCTCTGCCGCCGGTTGGCCAGGGACCCCTGGGGTGGGGCCGCTGTGCTGCTGGCGGGCCAGCCGCCGGGCCGACGAGGCCGATGACCCCCTGGTCGCCCTGTCACCGGAGGAGGGCTGGGGGCGGGCCTTCGCGGCCTGGGGCAAGGCGCCCGCGGGCAACTGGCACTGGGCCCTGGGCCTGAGGCGCCTGCGCCTGGCAGTGGCTGGCGCCGCCGGCAGCCCCGAGGGGAGCAACCTCGCGGCCGCCTGCTGCATGCACCCGTGGTACGACCGCGACACGTTCGAGCCCGGAGCCCCGGGGGGCCGCCGCGCCGGCCCCCGCCCGCAGGCCCGGCGCCCTCAGCGCCGCGGCGGCCGCCCGGGGCTCCGGGCTCGGCGGCAGCGCGGCGGCTCGGTGCGC